>PVKP010012085.1:0-59422 GCA_004027715.1 Plecturocebus donacophilus
AACACTACACTGTCAATATTACACAGATCAACGAGATAGAAAATCAACAAGGATATCCAGGACTTGAACTCAGACCTGGAACAACTAGACTTAACAAATATTTACAGAACTCTCCTCCCACAAATCCACAAAACATACATTTTTCTCAGCATCACATTATACCTATTTTAAAAGTGACCACATAATTGGAAGTAAATCATACTCCGCAATCGCATAGCATTTCACAGGTTCAAATAAAATATTGGTTGTCTGCTTATTTGTTATTTTCATCCCCTATTCCTTCCTGTCTCCATTGTTAAGCACAATTATTGGCATAAAAGAAGTTTTTAATACCCATTTTTAGACTGTATTCTAGCCTGGGCAATAAAACAAGAATCCCGTTCTCTCTCCCTCTTTCTCTTCCTCTTTCTTTCTCTCTTTCATTCTTTTTTTTTTCTTTCTTTTGCTGTTTCTTTCTCTCTCCTTTTCTAAAATCTCTTCCTCTTTCTTTCTCTCTTTCATTCTTTTTTTCTTTCTTTTGCTGTTTCTTTCTTTCTCCTTTTCTCTCTTTTTCTAAAATCTCTTCCTCTTTCTTTCTCTCTTTTATTCTTTTTATAAAAAAAAAAGAAAGGGTGTGGAAAGGAATATAAACATATATACATATTTGCTCATAAATTTTAAATGGAAACATAAACTAACAGCTCATAAGAATGTACAAGAGAAAGAACAGGGTAAGGAGACAGGGGCAAAATATACTGACTATACTTTGTTTTGAAGATCTGACTTTGAAGCCATGTAAATATTTATCATAAGTTTTAAAACAAAATTAAACGAAAATGAAAGCCCCTTAAAATCAAAAGCAAAGCTGAAACAAAAGAACTGTGTACGATGCAAATAATAATTAATTCAAATGACTTTGAAACACAATAATTTGAACCTGTATGCCTAGTGTGATATATCCCAATAAATAAAAAACTGCAAAGGAATTCTTAAATTTTTCTGCTATCATATTGATAGTAATAATATTCTTTAGATAACTGTGATACCATTATGTGTGTAAAATGCATGCATGTACAACACACACACAGACGGATTAATCACGTTATAATTACATCAATGGAGTTTTGACATGATGTAACTACATTGACTTTTAGCAAAAGTGAAAAGAAATCATAAAATATTATATTCAGAAAGGTAAAACCCTGTAACATTACATTTCAATCGGAAATACAGTACTTACCTTTCTTTTTAAAAATATCTTTTTTAGCTCCTTCCATTAAAAAAACTTAAAAAATAATGATCAATGACCACCACTTCTATCAATCAAACACCACTTCTAATGCCTTAATAGCAATTTCTAAATTCTATTTCCCAAGAAAGAAACAGGGCTCTTCAAAAAATAGTTGATTCTAGGCAGAGAGCAGAGACTGTACAAGAAAACTTAGAAAACCTTGTTGTACTAGAAAGCAAAAAAGCTATAAAAGATTATTGAAGCTCTACCAATAGCACTCAGAAGCAAATTCAATTTAAGCATCAAAAAGAATAAAAATTGTGATACATTGAAATACATAGAATATATTTAGAAAAATAATTCCACTATAACATGAAAAAAATCCCACATCTGTCATGGTTAGAGACTGTTAGCGGAACAACTCATTGGTCTGAAACTGACAAAAGGAAAAAAATCATACACAATGTGCTAACATACTCATGAAACATGCTAGCATGAACACAGAAAACTATTAAAGATGGTTACATCTGAAACGTAGACCCAGGAAAAGCGGGGGATGAAAAAGGAGATTTTTCACTTTTCACCTATACCTATCTACATTGTTTGACTCTTTCTCAATACCATGAATATTGCCTTTAATATTTTTAAATTTATTAATTTTTTAAAAGAAATAACTTGGAAAAATTGATGGATGATGCATTCATAAGTTACTTAGAGAAGCTGAACTATATCTGATGAGAATTCCTAATATTTTAAGAAAACCTAACCATACTGTCATTCCTTGTACCACCATCAGAAATTCAGTCCTCAACTGTGTAACCCCAGGATTGATCCACAGAAGTAATTTAGGCTCTTGAAATTTTCTTCGTATTCCCTTATCTCCCAAACATTTTTTCCTCATTCAGCTTTATTTTAATGGGTCTCAAAATTCTGTGATAGATTCTTGGTCAAGTTGTTTCCATTAAAAAGTACTGATTTTAAAAACTAATAATTTAAAACCGCGCGCGCGCACACACACACATATGCACGCGCACGCACACAAGCACCTGTGCATGAATCTACAAAACAATCTCCTTTCCTTATGAACTTTTTACAATGCAGTGTTATCATTAACCAGTCTTTTACTATTAACCTTAAGTGGCCAGTTGAAACAAATAATTCTGAGACCGAGACTGTTCTTCCACCACTGATTAAAACCCATTTATGCCTAGTGTTCCATTATTGAAACACTAAGCATGTGAAAGTTATATCCTATTCTTCAAGGTCATCACCAAGGTCTGAGTGCAAAAATTCAAAAAAATGCAACTTCAGGCATAAAGAGTTAAGACTGGCATGGCAGGCATTAGGGATAATATTCATTTAACCTTCCAAGCTTCCTGGGCAGGCTTGGTGACCTTGCCAGCTCTTGTCCCCTGCTTTGATGACACCCATAACAAATGTCTATGTTATATCCAAAACAACCCAGAGGAGTATTGTGAGAGAAGCTCTCAACACACATAGGCTTGCCAGGAACTATACCAAAAATGGCAGCATCACCAGACTTCAGGAATTTAGGGTCATCTTCCAGCTCCTTACCAAAATGTGTGATCCATCTTTTCCTTCAGTTCAACAAAATTGCAAGCAATGTGAGTTGTGTGCTAATCCATTACAGGGGCATAGCCAACCCTGATTTGGCCTAGATGGTTCAGGACAGTCACCTGGGCAGTAAAGCCAGCTTCTTCCATTGGTGGGTCATTTTTGCTGTTACCAGCAACGTTGCTATGATGAACATCTTTGACATTTTTGACATTGAAGCTTACATTGTCCCCAGGAAGAGCTTCACTCAAGGCTTCATGGTATTTTTCAACAGATCTTCCTTTAATTGGAATGTTGACTGGAGCAAAGGTGACAACCATGCCAGGTTTGAGAAACCCAGTCTCCACTCAGCCCACAGAGATAATTTCAGTACCACGAATTCTGTATACATCCTGGAGTGGCAGATGAAAGGGACTGTCAGCTGGACAAGTTGGTGGTAGGATGCAGTCCAGAGCTTCAAGCAGTGTGGTTCCACTGGGATTGCCATCTTTATGGGTAACTTTCCATCCCTTGAACCAAGGCCTGTGAGCACTTGGCTTCAGCATGCTGTCACCATTCCAACCAGAAATAGACACAAATGCTACTGTGTCAAGGTTGTAGCCAGCTTTCTTAAGGAAAGTACTGATTTCCTTAACTATTTCCTTGTATCTCTTCCAACTGTAGAGTGGCTCAGTGGAATCTATTTTGCTAACACCAAGGATTAGTTGTTTCATATGCAGTGTGTAAGCCAGGAGGGCATGCTCCTGGGTCTGCCCATTCTTAGAGATACCAGCTTCAAATTCACCAACACCAGCAGCAGCAATCAGCACAGCACACCCAGTCTGAGATGTGCCTGTAACCACATTTTTAATAAAATCTCTGTGTCCTGGGGTATCAATGATAGCCATGCAGCACTTGCTGGTTTCAAATTTCCACAGGGAGATATCAATGATGACACCATGCTCAGGCTCAGCTTTTAGTTTATCCAAGACCCAGCCATATTTGAAAGAGCTTTTTCCCTCTCAGGAGCCTCCTCCTCGAATCTTTTGATGATTCTTTTGCCGATACCACCACATCTGTAGATCAGATGGCCAGTAGTGGTGGACTTGCCTGAGCCTACGTGTCCAATGACGACAATGTTGATGGGAGTCTTCTCTTTCTCATTTTGGCTTTTAGGCGTGTTTTTCATGACACCTGTGTTCTGACAGCAACTCCATCATGAAAATGCACAAACTTTGTTGTAATGGATGCTTTCCAGCTTTCTCTTGGCTACTAATATTGAAGATGCATCCCATTTCTATGTGCTAGTCCACTTAATAAATTCTTAATCTCTCATCCTTATAACTTTTAAATATCTATTTCCCAAGTCACTGTCACCTGTGAATACCATAAGTATTTTTCTTCCAAAGACTTTTAATGACTTCCTGCAAAGCATCAGTTATTCTAGTTCCCTCTTAGGACTCCAGGGCTGACTACTTAAATAGTATAATGTTGAGCTCTTGGCTGTTTCCCACTTCTACCCACATATATTCCATTCCACAGGTTACAGTCCTTCCTAAAAGGCAGAAAATACTTTGTTTCATATAATATATACAGTGCATCAAATTGAAAGAAGATTCATGGGCTTCTGAGTCCCAGTCCTTTTTAAACATCTTTGGGGAAATATTCTAAAAACTCTGAGCCTCAGTTTTTTGTTTTATTTGTTTTTTGAGATGGAGTCTCACTCTGTCACCCAGGCTGGAGTGCAATGCTGTGATCTCGGCTCACTGCACCCTCCACCTCCCGGGTTCCAGTGATTCTCCCACCTCAGCTTCCTGAGTAGCTGGAATTACAGGTGTCTGCCTCCACACCCAGCTAATTTTTGTATTTTTGGTAGAGACGGGGTTTCACCATGTTGGCCAGGCTGGTCTCGAACTCTTGACCTCAGGCAATCCAACCACCTCAGCCTTCCAAAGTGCTGAGATTGTATTGGCAGTTCAGTGGTAGAATTCGTGCCTGCCAAAGTTCTGGGATTACAGGTGTGAGCCACCTCGCCCAGGCTTCAGTTTCTTTATACATAAAAATGGGTAAAAGATGATCTACCTACTTCATAGAATTGTTGTAGAGATTTAAGGAAATAACATTTGTAAAACCTAATACAGGGAAGCCACTCAAATATTGTTTATTATCATCAATTATATTCTACCTAAAGCCAGGCAAGTAACACAGCAGTTATTTTCACATTGCTATTCTAATTAACATTCTTTCACAAAGGCCAGCAGGCATGGGAGCCAGCTCTGGCCTTCTAACCTCTGGAATTCAGTAGTGGAATTCCATCTAAAGTCTAGAATAAAATTAAACATGATGGGTTTCATCTTTACTCTCTTTCATATCTATCAGCCACTGCCAACAGCCATCATGATCTCTGCTTCCAAAACACTTCAGAACTGGTCAAGCAAATTTCTGCTGCATTGGAGGTGAGATTTCCAGGGATGTGAGTTTCAAACACAGGACTGTGGCATACTGGGGAGACCCCCTAAAGAGTATCACAGCAACTGCCACAGGTACAGAAAATAGTTACCGAGGAAGTAGGAGAGGTGTGTTTGTTTTCACGTGCCTCTCTCTTCGCTTACATAAATATTGACAAAGAGAAAAGAAGCAGTTTGCCCACCAAGCAGAGCTTGTGCTGAACACAGCACTTGACCATGGCTGCTTCCAAGTCTCTCATGCTCTCTGCACAGCTAGGGCAAAGACCTTCAGATGGAGGGTCAGGGCAGGAAGAAAGGAAAAACGGGGAAAGAAGGTGCAGTAGGACGGTGGTTGATTTCTTTAGCCTAATGTGTTTTATTCCTTTTCTGAGAATAAATAGAAGACTGAGCTCCTGTCAGAGCTGTTGATCCAGGACCCCTGGACACTCTAGTTTTAAATCAAAGTATTTTGAAACAAAACTTCCTTAATGAGCACCTGGAAGTAGGAATGAGGAGGACTGTTTGAGTGGTTTTCTTTTCAAGCGGAGTCCTTTCTTTTCTGAATGCTACAGACTCAATGACAATAACTATCTGTAGAATAAGTTGAATGAATTCATGTCTTTCTTTCTATTTTTCTCTAAGAAATCTTCTAGAATCTTATATTCCAATTAACCGAGACATCTCTTCTTTTGCTCTGTTCATCCTTAACACACAAACACCACAAGTGCAGCTCCACCTTTATTGTCAAAGGTGAAATAATCACACAGCATGCTTTTTGGCCAAAAACTTTGATGCCATGTGTAGAAATCACACAGCGAGCAAAGATTTGAGTTTTAGGGATTTGGGAGATGGTGTGGGTGGAGAAAGGGGAGGAATGAGATGGCTGTTGATAGCATAATAACATTCAGAAATCAGGCTTTCCAATCAGAAAAGCATGTGTTCAGAGCTCAGCTCTTCCAATTACTGCCTCTTCAACAGAAATAACATAAATAGTGGCTGGGTGCAGTGGCTCACACCTGTATTCCCAGCATTTCGGGAGGCCAAGGCAGGTGGATCACTTGAGGTCAGGAGTTGGAGACCAGCCTTGCCAACATAGTGGAACCATGTCTCTACTAAAAAATATAAAAATTAGCCGGGGGTAGTGGCAGGCACCTGTAATCCCAACTACTTGGGAGGCTGAGGCAGGAGAATCACTTGAACCCAGGAGGTGGAGGTTACAGTGAGCCAAAATAGCACCACTGTACTCCAGCCTAGGTGACAGAGCAAGACTCTGTCAAAAAATATATATATAAAGAAGCTCTTCAACTCCCTTATTTTCATTTCCTCATCTGTAAAACGGAGGAAAGAGCAGTGATCAGTAGGTATACGGTGGTGATTAAATATACAGAAAGTCCTTAGAAACATGGTCAATAAAAGACAGCTAGCATTAACACTGTTGCTATTATTATTAAATTTTTTAATTAAATAAAATTTAAAATAAAATAAAACAGGCTTATAAACACGAAAACAATCTTAGACATAAAAGAAAGGCAATTCAATGAAAGAAGGAAAGAGAACAGAGAGCAAGAGAGAAACAGAAAGAGGGAGGGAGCACAGGGAAGAAGGACAGGTCAAGGGGAGGGGACAAGGCCGGCGATGCAAAGAGGGCACCTTCAGGAAAGCTCTATGCTCGGGGACTGTATGCTCCAGGTCCTGGGAAAAACAGCAAAAGGGGGAACATGTTTTTGCAACAACATCTAACATATGCAGACTTCTCTGTGCCTATTAATGCTATCTCCTTCCCTTCTATCAATTTGAACACACAACTTTAAATAACTATCTCAATTTTGAAAGCTCAAGATTTCTCCCTTTAGGAAATAAATTAAGTCTCCAATAATCAATATTTCCACAACTCCTCACTCCTGCCCACCACCCTTATCCACAACTGCTGTTTCCCAGCCTCTACCCTCTACTTTCCAAGGAAGTGGTAAGGGAAATGATTGAAATCACTTTTCCCATTCTTTCCTTGCCATCAGAAAAGGTTGCAGTGATAAAGAAATATGGGGAAAAAATTAAAAGCCCATTCAAAGCTGTGCCCTACAGAGGAAACTGGCAAGGAGAAAGTGATCAAACAGCTCAAAAATATCTGCAAGATACTGTAGCCTATTTGAAGATTACAATTATTTAAATTCAGTGTTCTTGTTACAGAAATAGAGCAAAGAGACTGTGTTGCTTTGTAAGAAATTTCCATCTCCAAAATCATGTTTATAAACTTGGAAGAAAGAAATAATATGTTTTAAGCGTAAAACCACTGAGCCGTTTCAAATCCCTCCTTCCTTTATTAATGACATTGTGTTTCTTTGTTCTGGAGTCTCCCAGGATGATGCAGGAGAAAATGTTTCAGGTTAGCTTTGACAATCAAACTTTTTTCTTTATATTTGCATGCTTGGAACTTTCTTGTTAGATATATTTCTACTAAAAGCAAGAAGCTGGGGAGCTGTTTTAATCTTGGACAGTTTTATTCTTTCCCAGTGGCCCCGCCTTATTATCTCTACCAAGCATTTCAGCATTCTCTTGTTAAAACTCAGTCTGCTACTTTAGAGGTTAAAGATTAACATGTCTGTGCCTTTAATTGTAATCTAGATTCTGGAATTAAATTAGATGTAATGGAAGAATAGAATTAGGACGACTGGGCTCTAGTCCGAGGACTGCCAATAACTAGTGGTGTGACCTTGGGAAAGCCTTCAGTTTCTTTGGAACTCCATCTATAAAGTAAAGTTGTTGGAAGTGACAATCTCTAACTATCTTGTGGCTCTAAAATCCTATGTTCTTATGGACAAGGAACTCTCAAACTTAAAAGCTAACTGGTTCCTGATAGCAATTTTCTCAGCTAGTTAATTCAATTCTAAAGGACAAGAAACTGGTACGATATTTTTCTTCAAACCACAACTGTCTTTTGGAAGAATAACAGCAGAAAAGAGAAGAGGAGCCTACTCTAGCTAGCAGTAAGCAGTCAGCCTTCAAAAAGACAGCCATGGGAGCAAAGGGAGCAATGAGGAAAATTACTGAAATAATTTCTTTGTCCAATCTCCTTTCTCCATTGGAAAAGTCACTGTGACAAGGGAATATAAAAACATTAACAAGGCCATGCAAAGCTGAGCCACGCAGGGAGGTCCTGTGGGGTGGACGTCATCAAACTCAATGGATCCATCCACTTCCTTTAACCTCATCTTTCCTTCCTTAAAAAGTATACTTTACCTCCTCCTCACTCCTGCTGTATTGTGAAGCAAAAGAATATTGCCACTTTCTTTTTCATCTTTATCAGTTCAGGCAAAGGATTCTTCTGCAAGAAGTAAAAAAGAAATCAAACAGAAAATAAGCTTCTGTAGGAGGAAAAAAAATGATTGGGGTAGGTGAGTTGTCTAAAAATGACTATGGGGATGGTGCACTTATTAAAAAGTGACAGACCGCAAGCCTTCAAATCTAAAAAAGATATGAAAAGATCTGGGCTCAGGAGGTAGCAGAAAGCTAGTGCAGAACTGAGACAAACAATGAGCCTTGGGATTTTGCTTTTGTTTTGGTTTTTGAGTCCCCTAATTGAGCCTGTAGAAAAAAGTAGGAACAAAACAGGAGCTGAACTTTCAAGTTCAATGGTTCACAGCCTTTGGCAAAAGAAGTCTTCCCTTTTCTTTGCCAGATATCTTATGAAAACAGAGGTGATACTAAAAGGCTGGATAGAAAATTGACTCACTCAAGGGTTTGAGTGAGTCTCAGAGAACCAGTCAGGTGATTTTTATTTGGGGGAAAAAATTTGTGGTATAAAATGAGATAGGCTCAAGAATATGAATTGGTTTTCGACAAGCAGAACCAGAGTGAATAATTTTACAGGTCTCAAAGTTTACATGCAGTGCAGTTGTAAACTAGGGTCTCTCAGTCCTTAAGGGCTTTTTAAAAAAAGAAAGGATTGATCTGAATGCTCAGTCTGTGGATTTTGAAGGGTAAATTCTCTGCAACACACACACACACACACACACACACACACACACACACACGCGCGCGCGCGCGCGGGCGCACACACACACACAGACACACACGATTTCTGCAAATTATAGACTCCGTGTGGTGAAACCCCATTTTCAAGGTCATCTGGCTTTGGATTCCTACTCTTAATGAGCTCAGTGATGTGTCATCTGAATTTACTCTGTGGCAGCCTGATTTGCAACTCACACTTTCCCTTATTCTATTAGTAAATAAACAAATAAAATAAAAATCCTGATTCAAAGCGGCGCACATGCGTGCATGCCAGTGAACTTTCCCAGACTTCCTGAAGGTTGGAGAATGTGGATGGCATTATTCAGCAAATACTGTTCTCAAATGTTCACTCTTCCTCCTCCTGTTCTCTGAGGGAGGAGTAGACTTCTGCTCCCTCCCCACTTGACGCTGAGCTTGGCCACGTGACTGGGTTTGCCCAATGTAATTGATGCAGACATGATGTAAGCCACCTCTGAGCAGAAGCTTTAAAAGTGCTTGCCCCGTCTGTCAGCTATTTCTGCTCCAGCCCTCTTTGAGAAGAGCTTGCTTTGGGGAGCCACTGCTCCTTCAGCCTGAGCCAAAAATGAAAGCCATAGGAACAGACCTAAATTTGACCTGCAACTGGGAGCACAGTTACTGCAGTTAACCCCACAGACTGAAACAAAAAAATAATGCACGTTTGTTTTTGGAAGCTACTAAGATTGTGGTTGTTCGTTGTGCAATATTATTTCAGCAAAAGCTGACTTAGGCTGAACATGGTGGTGGCCCACACCTGTAATCCCAGCACTTCAAGAGGCCAAGGCGGGTGGATTATTTGAGGCCAGGAGTTCTAGACCATCCTGGTCAACATGGTGAAATCCCATCTCTATTAAAAATAAAAAATAAAAGATTAGCCTGGTGTGATGGTATGTGCCTGTAACCCCAGCTACTCTGCAGACTGAGGCAGGAGAATTGCTTGAACCCAGGAGGTAGAGGCTGCAGTGGGCCAAGATAGTGCCACTACACTCCAGTCTGGGCAACAGAGTGAGACCCTGTCTCAAAACAGCATGCATAAATAAAAACAAACAAAAAAAGCTGACTTAAAGAATTCTCTGGGGAAAAGGGGTGTAATCACATAATATATACAAGTTCAAATTAAGTCTTAGACATCCTTGTTCTTGAAAGACATTACCCAGCCTTGGGTCATTCCAAGGAGTTGTACTGTTTTCCTTCCAACTTTGCACATTATCTCCCCAAGATCCCTACAGCCTTCCCAACTCTAAAATCTCCTCAATATATGATGAAAAACAAGTCAGTGCTCTGCTCTCTAGGCCAGCTTTTTATATTCAAGTTCACCAAGGACTTCTCCTGTAACAGAAGCATCTCTGTGAAAGAACAACAATGTTTTATTCACAATAATTTTCCTCCCTATTACATACTCTTACGTGGGAAAGATGAGTAGCGTTAAGTTCTAATTACAACCAGAAAACATCTCGTAGGTTTCCAGATGTGAAGTCAATGCATATCCCCCTTCCTGTCTCGCCTTTCCTTTGCCTCTTTCCAGTCTCTGATCTCTCTTTTCTGCCAAGTGAATATCTTCTTCTATGGATGTAGGGGAGACAATATGTGCCAGCAATTAGCAAGAAAAGTTCTCTCTTGTTTCTCCTTAAAGTTCAAATTCCATTAAGTAATGAGAATTTAGCCATCAATAATTAAGACTATCCCTGGGAGACACTCCCACAGAAGAAGCTAACGGCAGTGACTTTGAATAATAAAGCAGAAAAAGATTTCTCTAACCACAATGATTTTCTTTTTGTACTTTCACAATTCTCGAAGGAGGAGTAGGCAGCCATTTTAACAAGATCCTGCAGCAATTCTGGAGCCCCGGGTAGCTGATTATCACAAAATACTCCAGTAGGTTGGCCCAGTTTAAGCCAAGTATAAATAACACATCACTTTTGAAATAAATGGCATAATGGCCTTTGAAATGTAAAAGCCACTTGATTTTGTTTCTAAAATTAGAAGATTGAGTTTGACCTTAATTTTCTCATTGGGGGGCAGTGCCTCTGGTTCAGCCACAAATCACTAACTAATGGCTGTCACCAAACAAGGAAGCGGACAGCAGGTAGAA
Source organism: Plecturocebus donacophilus (assembly GCA_004027715.1). Classification (NCBI taxonomy): domain Eukaryota; kingdom Metazoa; phylum Chordata; class Mammalia; order Primates; family Pitheciidae; genus Plecturocebus; species Plecturocebus donacophilus. Next base: position 11,333 of record PVKP010012085.1, read on the forward strand.
GAAGTAAGTTGTTGACTTCCTCTATGCACAAAACATTACAGGAACATGGGGAGGGAGAAAGCTGTTCTTCCTTCTTCTGAGAGGAAGAAGAAACCTGAGTCTATTTATTTGTAGGATTTCCAAACAGCAATTTACTCCTAAAAAGACAAGAGAATTTTTCAGATTTAAAAATCACAGCATGAACAATCATATCAAGCATCAAAATAGAACCACAAGGAAAAACAGCTGGATCAAGCTAGGAAAAGATGTCTTAAGAAAGCTGAAACATTTCTGAGTCCTTATTCCAGCTGACATAAAAAAGGCAATTAACTATGGATTAAGTTGGGAGGGAAAGGGTAGCAGAAAGGGAAACTAAGCACAGATTCTTTCAGGAACCTGGAAAAATGAGATTTCTTGGAATATATTTTACTGAGCTATAGGGGCAAATGACTATGCCTCTCCAAGGTCCAAAGTACATGAGTATACCAGATAAGCCAGCTTAATGGTAAGCCAGATCTGGGGCTGTAAATTACTAGACAGTCTTTTTGGTTCTGAAGAGACACAGAAAAGTAAGGGATATAGAATAGATCCAGCTACTTCCTTTGCCTGACAATCTGGAAGATTAGAGAGGGCAGAGAGATACCATCATCATAGCTTCTATCCAAAGCTGCTCAAGTAGAAGAGGGTTAGAGAGATGAGAAATCATCGGCTTCCCCAGGAGGGTATGAGGGATTGTAGCCATAGTTTAGGAGGCTCTGTCACTAGTACACTGGGGGAGTGTATTAGTCCATTTTCACATCGCTATGAAGACATATCTGAGACTGGAAAGTTAAGTTATAAAGGAAAGAGATTTAATTGACTCACACGTGGCTGGGGAGGCCTCAGGAAACTTACAATCATGGCAGAAGGGGAAGCAAATATGTCCTTCTTCACATGGCAGCAGGAAGGAGATGTATCAAGCAAAGGGGGAACTGCCCCTTATAAAACTCTCAGATTTCATGAGAACTCACTCACTATCACAAGAACAGCAGCATGGGGGTAATTGCCACCACAGTTCAATTACATCCCACTGGGTCCCTCCCGCAACATGTGGGGATTATGGGAACTACAATTCAAGATGAGATCTGGGTGGTAGCATAGCCAAACCATATCAGGGAATAAAGCCTCTGGGGATTTGAATAATTGAAGCAGGTAGCAAAAAAGCAAAAGACGTTTTAGAGCTGTAGGCAAGTGAAAAACTTTAATGTAACAGCCAGGTAAAGATTCCAGTATTCTAATATCCAAGGCAATATGAGCTTTACACAGTTTTGTCTCATCCTTCTCCTAATCTTGGCCTTTTCATACTCTAGGGATGGCTTGGATTGAGCTCTCTCTCTCTTTAGTATGATACTCTCATCCCCCCATTGACAAGACAATATCCAATCACTTATAAGCTCTCCAATATTGAGCCATTCTTTTACTGAGCAAGCATGCATTGAGAACCTGTCTCAAGTACATGGAATAAAGAGATAAATAAAGCAAGAGGCTTTCCCCTCTAAAAGAAGGGGTATCTAAATTTAGGGACGGGCTTTCCGGAGAAGGTGACATCAACCCATGATCTTATGAGGTGCCAAGCATTGGATCATCACACAGGGTTCCTTGTGGAAAGCAATAGTGACTGGCTCTGCCAAATTAAGCAATATTCATAATTTTTAAAGTGGGCTGTCTTAAGAGAAGAGCCAAAGTTAGGCAAGTACAGACAGCGAAGATTCAAAGGCATTGAGGTAGCAAGCAGCAAGCAGTCTGTGGTGGTAGGAAGACACTGGTATTGTGAGTTGACTCTGAGAGGGTCTCCTTATTGTCAATTTTCAATAAATTTTACCCCAAAGAAAAAGTAATATAAAGAAAATCAATAACTGAGGGCTGTACTTTTATGAACTTATATTGTAATTGATTCACTAAATCACTATTTAATCAACCTCAATTATTGCCTTACTGAACAATTAATTCTACCACTTATGTAACAAGTCCTATGAAAGAAAAGCTAGATCTCCATTCTCAAAGCAACCACGATAATACTGAAAATTTAAAATTACCTTTAAATGTACCAGGAGAAGCTAGCCAAATTATGAAGAGGTGACTGTGGCAGCTGAAACAGGTAAAGTGAGGTTTTCCAATTCAAAAATATCTTTGCCACATATTTTACCAATTAGAGATTCAGCTGTGGCAGCATACTTCTCATTTTAAAAACAAGTAAAGGAGTAAACAGGGTAAGCCTATAAATCATTCCCCCCTTAGTAAATGTTTTTCTTACTTCTCAATAGAGGCACCATTCTCTAATTCTGGGTTTTTAGAATCATCTTTAATTCCTATCTCCCTTCATATTTGATCGTATTAGTTGTTAAACCATTGATTATCATGCAGTATTCTTTGTGGGAAGCAATAGACTGATTTTGGTTGATTGAACCAATATCCACAATTTTTAAAAAGGTTATTTTAAGTGGCCAACACTGTAGACTAGCTGTCCTTTTCTCAAATTCTTCATTTCCACTTGTATCATAGAGATTGGACACTCCAAATACTCATTTCTCACATTTTCGTGCAGCTAGTTGACCATATTATTCAGCTCTGGTCGATAATATGTATGCCTAAGTCTGCTAGAGTTTCACAAAGCCTTTGGCTTCTCTGATTAAAATAAAATTACAGCTGGTGCTAACTTGTTCCCTCTTCTGATCCTTGTCATAACAAATACTTCAGCCTAAGGGAAAGGCCAGGAGGCTGAAAGAGAACCTTGACACTATCAGCCTATTGACAAAATGTCAGTAACACAGTTTCGGAGGCTAAGGCGGGCAGATTGCTTGAGCCCAGGAGTTTGCTATCAGCCTGGGCAACATGGTGAGACTCCACCTCTACAAAAAATAGAAAAATTAGCCAGGCATGGTGGCATGTGCCTGTAGTCTCAGCTCCTTTGGGGACTGAGGCAGGAAGATCACTTGAGTCTGAGAGGCAGAGGTTGCAGTGAGCTGAGATTGCACTACTGCACTCCAGCCTGGGTGACAGAGTGAGACCCTCTCTCAAAAAAAATGTCAGTAGCTATTAACACCAAACTTATTTTAAAACCCTGGTGGCTTAAGCCACTACTAATAATGTTTTCTGTTATTGCAGCTGGAAAAATGCCTGCCACATTTTCTGACTAATTGGAAGGGCTCAAGTCTAATCAGCTAGCACCAATGCCCAAAAGCACACTACAGAGCTAGTCAAGTAAGGGCCAACAGTCCACTAGACCCTGCCGTTTGTACTGCTGCCATTTCTGCACCAGAAGCATAATCTTACTGTAACCACTAACACTACAGTCAACACTGTTACTTCTGTGTAAGGTCCACAATCTTACAGCACCATATACTATTTCTGCTACTGTGACTCTAAATGCAAAGCCGACAGTGGCTACATCTAGTTGACGGCACCTGTGTTCCATGCACCTTTTAACTGCAAGTATACCTTAAAAGTTGAATGTCTGTCATTTTCAACTGTTATGGATTTATAAGATGGATAATTTTCCCATATATAGGAAAGAGGTGTGCACCTCATTTTTTCAATGCTGTGACCTCTCTAGCTCAGGCCTTATCTGATAATTTCCAGCCACTACATAGAAGTAACTTTAATCATTTAGGATTGCTTCGTCTCTGAAATTTTACACTCTAATATAGGACCCTGCCTTGATAGCTCAGCACCTTACTTTTACTTCCTGTTCTTGTACATGAAGCTGGAAAAAAATGGACAGACTGAATAGATATTAAAGACGTTAAACTGACAGAATTTGGGATAATAGAGGTGAGTGACACAAGGAGATGAAGTAAGAACAATTCCCAAAATTTTGGCATGAGCAACAACAGGGTTGATGGTGGTGTCATTCACTGACAGAATGAAGGTTGAAGAGAGGACTCAGAAAGCAAAAATAACCATGTTGGCTTGGGGACATGGGTTCAGGTACCTGTGAACTGGTGAAGTCGTCCAATAAAGAAGTAGGTGTGTGGGATCTCAAACATAGGAAGAAGGCAGGGACTGGAAGTACAGATTTTGGTGTCATCGATTTGTAGATAATTGAAATCATGAAACTGCTTCATCCACCTGCATTTCTTACCTCAAAGAAGGAAACGCAAGGATTCCAACATCTACCACTCAGTCTGAGCCTCCTTCCCTCAGAAAGTACATCCAACCACCAAAACGAATCATACCAGTCACTAAGCTCTACCTCCTTAATATCTATCAACCCTCTCTATCTCTAATTCTGCTGCCTTCATCAGCTCTGGAAAACATCTTTCATTTGGAATTAGTCTCTGAACTAACTTCCAACCTGTCTACCATCACACACACACACACACACACACACACTGCACATTGCAGGTTGAGTGACCTTTCTCAAACACAAATAAGAGTCTGCTAATCCACGGATTAAAAACTGGTAGCAGCTCCACATTGCCCAGAAGATAAATTCCCATCCCTAGATGAGACATGGAATGCTCACATCTCTGGCCCCATTTCTCATTGCCTGGACCTTCCAAAATATGCTTACCTCACTGGAAAAATGTGCCTGTCACAGTCTTGATTGCATCTTACATAGAGTTTCTTGATAAGGACACTGGATTTTAATCAACATGCAATATAGTACAGACCAGAAAAGGAGACTCCCTTCTTAAATCTAGACTATGAAAATTTGGGGCCCAGTTTGTAAAATTGCCATTTACATTCAATATTAACATAGCACCTAGGAAGGCAATTTTGAAAGGGGTATTCTGTTTCTTTTAAATGCACAACTGTTGCTCAAAACCATTTAGGAGAGAACATATGGGTTCTATTGACAGGTTCCTACATGACACCCTTGGATTCCTCCTGTTTATTATCCATTTTCAGGGCCAAGTGATAAGCCCAGAAACACTGACTTCATTTTGTTCCTGTTTGTGCAACTCTTCCTCTACTCAGCAAGAGCTCTATAAAGTTTCTTGGTAAGTGCAGAGATCTGTAAGGAGCCTTTCTGCAAAGATCAGGAGCCAGCAGTCAACCTAAACCAGCTCATCCTCTGAGAGACAATGGGAGGTAGAAAGCTTAGCACTTGAACTGGATGCTATGAGAAAAGAATGCAAAGCCTCTTGAATCAAATACTTCGGTCTTCTATCAGCAAGGCAGCTTGTTTTGATGATGCTATGGAGAAATACCAACCCCAGAGTTATTTTGTGCTGTGTATTGAAACTTCTCATTGCCTCGTAAGATAAATCTAATGCAACAAATATTGATTGAAATTGCACTATCGAATATGAAACATGAGACTGTCTCTGTCCTCAAGAATCTGATTTATAATAATGATAGCTATTATTATTATTAAATTGCTAACATCTATTAAGCACTTGCCGTTGAACAAGTTAAAAGTATTTATTTAATCTTTATAATAATTCTATGACTGATTCTATCATCATTCCCATTTGCAAAAAGGGAAACTGAGGCTAGGTTTAAGTGCCCAAAATCACAAGCATGGTAAGTAGCAGCACTTAATCAGGAGATGAATCAATATGTGTAAAGATTCTAGCTGGGTGCAGTGGTATGTGCCTGTAGTCTCAGCTACTTGGGAGGCGGAGGTGGGAGAACCACTTGAACCTGGGAGGTGAAGGTTGCAGTGAGCCGAGATCACTCCACTGCACTCCAGCCTGGGTGACAGAGTGAGACCCTGTCTCAAAAAAACAAAATTGTAAAGCTTCTAAAATAGCTTCAATTAATAACAAATTACTTTGAATGAACAGATGAATGCATGAAAATCCTACAGAACAAAAATTGCTAGAGGGCCTCAGAGAAGGAAGAGGCTACTTCAGTTTGGGGTCATGAGGAGATTACTTCAGATAATATTTGATTTCTGTGACCGGCAAGGCAGGAAACTTTCATAGCATTATATTTACAAGGACACTCATACACTAGACTGCCATTCAACCTACACCCAAGGTGGAGATTCTTTTTTTCCATTTTTTAATTTTTAATTATTGTGGACACATAGAAGGTATATATATTTGTGGACACATGACATGTTTTGATACAGGCATACAATGTGAAATAATCACATCATGGAGAATGGGGTATATATATCCCTTCAAGAATTTACTCTTTGTGTTACAAACAACCCAATTACACTCTTTTAGTTATTTTTAAATGTGCAATAAGTTATTATTGACAATAGTCACCTGGTTGTGCTATAACATAGCATGTCTTATTTATTCTTTCTAACTATTTTTCATGCCCATTAATCATTCTCACCTTCCCCCAGTCTCCCACTACCCTTCCCAGCCTCTGGTAACCATACTGTGATCTCCATGAGTTAAACTGTTTGATTTTTAGATCCCACAAATAAGTGAGAACATATGATAACTGTCTTTCTGTGTCTGGCTTATTTCACATAACATAATGATCTCCAGTCCATCCTTGTTGTTTCAAATGCCAGGCTCTCATTCCTTTTTATGGCTGGATAATACTTTATTGTGTATCTAGACCAAATTTTCTTTATTCATTCACCTGTTGATGGACACTTATGTTGCTTGCAAATCTTAGCTATTGTGAACAGTGTTGCAAAAAACAGAATGTAGATATCTCTTTGATACACTGAATTCCTTTCTTTGGGGTATATACCCAGCAGGGAGATTACTCAATCATATGGCAGCTCTACTTTTAGTTTTTTTGAGAAACCTCCAGACTTCTTCATAGTGGCTGTACTAACAAGGTGGAGATTCTAAGCACATCTTTTCTTTCCCAGAGACTAAAACACTAAATAGAAAGCTTCCAAATAGCAGCAAGAGTGTAGCAGTGAAGGTGATAAACTAGAAACCAAAATCTTAGATTATGTTTTTAAAATAACTATTGTGGTAAACTATATCAAGTTGAATTGAGAAATTCATTCATTCGTTTGGCAAATATGTATCCATTTCCTACTACATGCCAGAGTCTGTGCTAGGCACTGGGAATTCATAGGGAAAAAAATACAGGTTACTTAAAGAACCTATTTTCATACATATTTTCCCACACGTACAACTATAACTTTTTACGTTCATGAATAGCTATAAAACTTAACAAGGTTGTTAGCTCAAATAACAGTACTGAAAACAACAGAGAGAAGTACCAGAAATAAAGGGCAAATGCCTAGCAGGTAACTTGAAAAGAAATCTCCAGATCCCTTGAGAACTGTTACCAGTAGCAGAAAACCAGAGAATACTTTTCTTGCTGCTTCCATGGGCAAGTTTCACCCTAGACATAACACATTGGCTGCCTCTTCATTGTTCTTTTCTTCCTCAAATTAGAAAGCTCTAGGAATCAGACAAAATGGGTTCACTCCCTCTAGCCTGAATAATTTCTGGAAAGCTTAGATGTTCTCAGCATGTCTGTAAAAGCAGTCGCTGCATTTCTAATTAGCATCTTTGAATTTGCCTGTTGTAATTCCAAGCCCTCCTAAGTCTTAAAAGACAAGACCTCTGTGAACCATGCAAGGGGTCATCTTTTATATTATATTCCTAATTATGCACCTGCCAAAGGTTAAGAAAAGTGTTTTGTTTTCCTATAAAGTATTATATTGGTTTTTCATAATGAAAAAAGACTCCAGGCAAAAATTGGTGTTCCATAGAACAAAACGCTTGGTGTTCACAGCTATTATTTTTTCTTAATTATGGGTTTGTTTTTTATGTGTATGTATAACTGATTTTCTTTACATTTTCATACTTTCCCTGTGTGAGGCATTTCTGGGAGATAATGATTGGATAAGGTTAGAGGTCCTCAACTTCTCCAGCTGTTAAGTATTTGCCAGAAGCAGTTCTTGTATACAATTGTTATTGTTATTATTGCTTACTGTTTAGGTCTGTTTCCTTTGAAAAATGTATCTCTCTCACCTCGGGGAAAGTGGAATCCATTAGGACAAAATGGCACTTGGTGTACAACTTCCTTTAGGAACTAAGATGGCCTGAAGAAATCAGCTTAAACAATGTGTGTCACTCAGAAACAAAGGCAAAACCTCAGAAGAGGATTTAACTCTAAAATGATATTTCAACCAGTTTTTACAAACAAATAACAGCAAGTTTGGCAGCTTGTAAGAGACCATCTAATAACGTTTAGCCCTCAGGTAATTTTCTACTCAGACATCCTTACACATTCTCAAAGAGTAGGGCTGGCCACTTCTGCATGCCGCTAGTCACACACAATGGTCTCTCCTAGGCCACAGAGCCACTTTTGATATACATCAATTTGAGAGGCTGCTGTGATGCCTCTTACTGTGGCGCTTCAGGAAAGTAGGCATCATTGGCTTTAGGCACCTTTGTAGCAAAGTGCCCAGAAAACTGGAATGCACAGGAATTACCTAGAGCAGAAGGTGGGAAAATTTTCTGTAAAGGGCCAGACAGTAAATATTTCAGGCTTTGCAGACCATGTTTTCTTGGTTGCAACTTCTCAACTATACTCTGCTACTCTCTTATGGTAGCCCAAAAGCAGCCGTAAACAATATATAGAAGAATGGGTGTGGCCCAGTTTGGCCCAGAGGCCAGAATGTTCCCACCCATGACCTACTGAATGAATAAATCATCAGAAAAAGTTACTTTTCCATATAAATGACTATTCCAAATAAATGAAACTTTCTTCTTTAAACTTATAAAATTTTTATTTTATGTTTGCTTTAACTATCTTAATCAAAATATTTCATAATGTGTAATTACATACTGGCTATCTTTTTATAAAACCATATTTTAAACCTATTTTTACCCACATGATTCAGAGTCATTATTAAAGAATTTTACAATGCTCTAATTCACTAATGTCCTCTGAGGGATTTTGACTACATTGGGCTATTTAACTCAACTCTAGAAAGCCCCAAACCTTTATTGTTCTTTGCTTTTGCACCCACTTGTGACTTTTCTGTTTTCCTTTCTTCTCAGTACTTTCTTTTCCATTCTGCCAGTGTGCTCTTTGGGAGAATTACATTGACTTTTCAAGATGTAAGTCCAAGGAATATTTAAAGCCAGAATCAAGTTTCAGTATTCTTCATTTTTGGCCAGGCACGGTAGCTCATGCCTGTAATCCCAGCACTTCGGGAGGCCAAGGTGGGCGGATCACTTGTGGTCAGGAATTCAAGACCAGCCTGGCCAACATGGTGAAACCCCATCTCTACTAAAGGTGCAAGTAATCCCAGCTACTCAGGAGGCAGAGGCATGAGAAATGCTTGAACATGGGAGGCAGAGGTTGCAGTGAGTTGAGATCACACCACTGCACTCCAGCCTGGGTGACAGAGCACACTCTGTCTCAAAAAAAAAAAAAAAGAAAAAGAAAAAAATTCTTATTTCTTCTTTCCACAGAGCCCCAGGGCTCTACCTGCTCCTCTCCTTACCCTGCCATATTAACCTGATCTATTTATGTTTCTTCCCTTTTTCTGATCTGGAGTTGGTCAAAGAGTAGGACACAAGCTCTTCAGTGCTCCTCCCCCTTTTTAAAGCCGCACAGGAACTCAGGTACTTCAAAGTTTTCATCGCAGTGTAAGAGACATATGGAACAGTGAAAATAATAAACCTAAGAATGTGACAAAGATTCACAGAGATAATTCTTACAATCGAGCCCCTAATCTAATATTTCTGATTCCCTTGCTGAAATGCTACCTGGAAATGTTCATTAGATTTTCGGGTTTTGCTTCTAATTTCTTGAAATTAGGGATGACCAGCCTTCACCACTTTTGTAGTTCAAAGGTGAACATGTCAGACTCACCCTCTAAGGAGGTCTTTACTTCATTTATACTTTTCAGTTTTGCTTAGTCAGAAGCTCAGTGCCTTTCTTTAATGATGATGATGATGATAATGTTAGTATAATAATGTCATGTTGATAATGGCAGTAACTAACATTTATTCCTTTGTGCCAGATATTATGCTAAACAGTTTATATACATTTCCTAACTTAATGCTTGCCATTCCATGAAATAGACACTGCATCAAAATTTAAACCTAGAAAAATTAAGCAGTTTTTTCAAGGTCACATAGTAAAAGCCAATACTCAACTCCAAACCATCTAATTCTAATGGAGCATTTAGGAGCTTATGGATCTTGTATTTGTCATAGTGGTTAAGTATAATCCTGCAGTAATAAAAACAATTAAGATTACCAATAGTTCAATATGAAGAACTTTATTTCTCACTCATACAAAGTCTGTTATGAGCATCTCACCACCATATGGTGGTCAGCAACACAAGCACCTCATCTTAACACACGCCTTCATAGCACCAAGATAGGAGAAGAAAGTTTCACTTTCATTTCAGTTTTACTTCCAGTCTATTGACCAGAACAAGTCACACAGCTTCACATATTTGCCATAGAGGTGGAGAAATTTAATCTTTTCATATGCCCGAAAGGAGAGGAGAATCAGATATGAATCAGTACAAAACATTACTATACTATCACAAGCTATCCTTCTGGTCATCATATATTTAGTTCACTCTTCTTCTACACCTTAAAAACACTAAATCCAATGCCAGATAGACAATCCAGAGTACCACACAATTGCAGCATTGAGCCCAAGGCCTAGGACACTGGACTTAGACTCAGTAGTCTCTACACTGGCAGGGATGGAGAGATGAACATTAGTTTTGACATTAGGTTCTGACCCATGGTTCTTCTTGAACCAGAGACCTGGGAACCTAAAAAGTTAAAACAACTATGGCTCCCTTCCCCTTACCAACATCACTATAGACACACATTCAACATACAATGATAGAACAAGGACCAGATAACTTCAGTAGTCACTCCAGCTCAGAAAGGGGAAGAATGACCAACCCAGATTTAAGGCATAGAGAAATAGTCTCCACCTCACTTAAAAAAAAAATTGACAAGGTCTCACTATGTTGCTTAGGATGGTCTCAAATTCCTGGGCTCAAGCAATCATTCCCCTCACTCCCACCCCCAACTGGACCTCCCAAAAAAACCAGGATTATAGGTATGGGCCAGCACGCCTGGCCAGCCTCCACCTTCTGATGGAAGAATCTACAATGTCCATCCAGTAAAAATATGGATGGAGAAAAGGAAAACTCTGTGACCATCTATACAATCTATCGTACTCAATGTATTAGTTTTCTATTGCTGTAGTAACAAATTACCACAAATTTGATGGCTTAAGATACATGAATGTATTATCTCATATTCTTGTATTTCAAAGTCTGACATGAGGCTCACAGAGCTAAAATCAAGGTGTAAGTAAGGTCACATTCCTTTCTGGAGGACCTAAGGGAAAATCCATTTCCTTGCGGCTTCTAGAGCTGCCTTCATTCCTTGGCTTATGCTCCCTTCTTCCATCTTCAAAGCATCTATTTAATCATTCATCCACCATCACATCTCTCTATGACTACAGCCAGAAAGTTCACCACTTTTAAGAACTTGTGATTAGATTGAGCCCATTCAGATAATCCAGGATAATCTCTCCATTTCAAGGCCCATAACCTTAATTATATACACAAAGTCTCTTTTGCCATATAAGATAAAATATTGCATAGTTCCAAGGAATATAGAATGGACACCTTTGGGGGATTATTATGTTGTCAAATATACTCAGGAACTCAAATTATGAAAGGTGCATCATGTTATGATGCTGTTGTATCAACACAAGGCTTCACAGTTTATCAAATCAAAAGGAAGCTGTATTAGTCAGTTCATACTGCCCTACAAAGTATACCATAGACTGAGTGGCTTAAACAGAACTTTTTTTTCACAGTTCTGGAAGCTAGAAGTCTGAGATCAGGGTGCCAACACGGTCAGGTCCTGGAGAAGGCCCTCTTTCTGTCTTGCATACGGCTGCCTTCTGTATGTGTCCTCACATGGCAGGAAGAAGTAGAGAGAGAGAGACAGACAGAAGAGAATAAAGAGAGAAAAAGAGATCTTCCTCTTCTTATAAGGCCACAGTCCTATTGTACAAGAGTCTGACCTTTATGGCCTCATTTAACCTTAATTACCTCCTAAAGACCCTATCCCCAACATAGTCATATAGGGGATTAGAGCTTCAACACATGAATTGGGGGTTGGAGTGGGGGGCAATTTAGTCTATAGCAGGAGCTTTTACTTCTAAGAGACCCATGATTACATTTCCTTGAACAAAGCAAATCATATGGCCATGCCTGAATTCAAGGAGGGACAGAAACATACTTCTCCCATATTCATGGAAGGAGAGAATGAGAAATATTTGCAAGACTCAGTAATATCTACCTAGAGCCATTGGCAGGTTTTAAGCAAGATCATGACATAATCAGATATGTGTCATAGAAAGATCCCTCTGGCATCATTGTGAGAGTGGATTAGAGGGGATGATTGTAATCAATCAAGAAGACTGTCTCAGGGGCCCGTGATATAGTCTAGAGGGAGAGAAAGGTCAAAATAGGGCTGTGGCAGAATGAATGGAACAAAGCAACACGTAGGAACTTATATAGACTATCCCAGTAATTACTTTTCTTCTGCAAAATGAATATTTGAGAAATGCAAGTAATATGTGGTTATCCAAAATAATCAGAGAATGTGCTTACATTTACAAATGAGTTTCAGACAAGCAGAGCTTAATGCTTTGAGTTGCAAACATGTTTATTTTAATTGTTTGGGAGTAAAAAAATCTTTCTAAGACATTACATAGAGAGTATATTGAAATGGTTTGGGTTGCTATCAAGCTGTAGTTGTGCATGTCAGTTTCTGTACAGAGCTTTAAAGAGTAAGGCTCTCAGTGGTCTTCCAGGTGGATAAATATACTTTCACTTATACTTTTCTCCTTTTTCCACATTTTTCATATTCTCGCTCTACCAAAAAAAAAAAAAAAAGGTGGTTGAGGAAGGTAGGTTGTCATTAGCACAAGAAAATGATATGGGAGGGGGGACAGTGACAAGCTAGGTAGAGAAGGGTAGGGTTCCCAGCAAGGGCTCCACTCTCGGGCCTGTGCCTAAATGAGAACAGGTATTCCTGTTTTCACGCCCAAATGTTGCATTTTCCAAGACCGCTCTGGCCCGCCACTCCCCCCATCTGTGCCCATATAAACCCGAGACCTTAAGTAGACATAGACACAAGCAGCTGGCCATTGACAGGAGCAGAGGAGCACACCAGCAGACACGAGTAGACCAGTGATGGCGGAACGACGCAAATGCCAGGGGAGTTCAGTCAGGCGTGGTCAGAGAAGAGTCCAGCTGCTGGGCACCCCAACTCCAGGGGAAGACAACCTTCCCACTCCATCCTCCACTTCTGGCTCCCCATCCATCTCACTGAGAGCCACTTCCACCACTCAGTAACACCTTGCATTCAACCTTCCAGTCCACATGTGATCTGATTCTTCCCATACACTGGGCAAGAACTCTGGCTGTCACACTGGCCCCCTATCCTTGTGATGGGGCAGAGGATCTATTGAGCTCATTAACATAAGCCGTCTGCAGAGAGCAAACCTGAAAGAGCACACTGTAACACATGCCCACTTGGGCTTCAGGAGTCCTAGACACTGCTATGGGGCTGGAACTCAAAAGTACTCCCCGGCCAGGGTGGCTCACACCTATAATCCCAGCACTTTGGGAGGCTGAGGCAGATGGATCACAAGGTCAGGAGATCAAGACTATCCTGGCCAACATGGCGAAACCCCGTCTCTACTAAAAATACAAAAATTAGCCAGGCGTGGTGGTACATGCCTGTAGTCCCAGCTATTCAGGAGGCTGAGGCAGCAGAATTGCTTGAACCTGGGAGGCAGAGGTTGCAGTGAGCCAAGATAGCACCACTGCACTACAGCCTGCTGACAGAGTGAAACCCTGTAAAAACAAACAAACAAAAACAAAAGCACTCCCCATGGCCTCTGCACCTGCCTATCTGCATGCTCTCCATAGGGGTGTGAGCAGCAGGACACCACCAAAGAAATGAGACACAACCCTGTTGCACACCCCTGTTGCACACCCCGCAAGGGGAATAAGGTAACTTTCCTATTTCAGAAGTGCAGTAAAGGTTGTCCCTGATCATCATAAACTCCAGATGCAACCAATCAGACCTGCGCGTAAAAGAAAGTAGTAGGCTAAACACAGCCAAGGAAAGAATGACTTAATGGATTGCAAGTTATTTGCATGAAAGACAGAAAAGAGGAGTCCAAGAGCTGGAATGTCAGCCTGTCACCAACTCTGTCCAGGATCATAGAGTGTGCTCTGTCTGCAGATACAAGTGTTCTGATCCACATGCTAGTATAATCATCTCCATAAATTAATATTTTTCACTGTGGTTTGATATAGTATGGATTTGTGTCTCCATCCAAATCTCATGCTGAATTGTAATTCCCAATGTTGGAGGAGGGGCTGGGTGGGAGATGATTGAATCATGAGCAAATTTCTCCTTTGCTGTTCTTGTGATATTAAGTTCTCAGGAGATCTGAGTGTTTAAAAGTGTGTGGCACCTTCCCCCTTTGCTTTCTTCCTCCTACTCTGGCCATGTAAGATGTGCCTGCTTTCCCTTCGCCTTCTGCCATCACTGTAAGTTTCCTGAGGCCTCTCCAGCCATGCTTCCTGTACGGCCTTTGGAACTGTGAGTCAGTTAAACCACTCTTTATAAATTGCCCAGTCTCAGGTAGTTCTTTATAGCAATGCAAGAACAAACTGATGTGGTTTATACATTCGTCTCATGTGAGTTTGGTCAGAGTGAGTTCTAATAGATTGATTCCCTCTTACTGTGGTGAAAATTCTACACAATAAGAATAATAAGTTTGGGTTCTTTCCAAAGCAAACCCTGAGGCAAGAGCTTGGTATAAGTAATTTATTTTGAAGATAATCCCAGGAAATAGAAATGAAAGAATGGGGGAATGGAGATAAGAATGGAGCAGCAGTCAATGTAAAGGGGCATTATTGAGGTCACTGCTCTTAAATTCACTTCTGAGAACCAGGGAGAAAGCCTCTTAGAATTGCCTGCTTGATGGACAGGAGGCTGGAGCATTTAGATATTGGATTGTGTGCACTGCCTCACAACTGGTTGCCCTCAAGAATGCTACACACACACACACACACACACACACACACACTTCCTAGTTGTGCTTGGGTACACTGAGTGAGTTCCGGGTGCCTTGGAGAAGTCCCTGGGATAGAAAGTGAAAATACACTGCTTACACTTGAAGCAGAACACTGTCAGCACAAGGGAAGCTGAGTTCACGTAGCACTGTCTGCCGCAACTACTGCTGAAGCAAAGGTGGTCTAATGGGATTATAGCCCAGGGCACCAGAGGTATCTGCTATGCCAGGCAAGGAGCAAACCCTGAACTTCAGCCAGCACAGCACTGCCGTAGCAGCCAGCCGTTAATTTTTCTGTCTCATAACATACTAACTAAAGCATTAAATACACTTTACTTCCCAAAAACAGTTTCAATCATAGCCATAAAATCATTGTCTTGATTCACAAAGTACTGTATTTAGTCTTAAATTTAGAAGTTTCTTTTCGTATCATTAAAAAATTGGCACGACTTACCAAGTTGTCAAGCCGACATTAAGCTACTTTTGTACTACTAAAGCAAGTCTGCCAAAGAAGCTGAGCACCACCAAATAAGCCAAGCCTTGGATCTAATTAAGTAAAAACAATCCTTTAAACCACTTTCTCTTGGGGTGGGAAAAAAAAGTAACAAGTTGGAGGCATGAAAGCAAAACATAAAATGCAATATAGATCATCAGGAAAGCACTGAGGATCTGAGAGCTTGTGTGAGAGGCAGGATTTGGTTCTCTGTTAGAGGCCAACATAGTTACAGGACATTACTGAAGACATCTGGTTACAGAGGGATCTGGACAGCTGGACTCTGTTTCCTTCTTCTATCCCTCCAGTGGACTGTTACGTGCAGGTACTATGGACTTGAATATAAAACAAATTAGAGTTCAAATTCCACCATCATCACTTGCTCCCTGTGTGACCCTGAACAAGTTATTTAACTTTTCTAAACCTCAGAGTCTTCATCAGTGAAATACAGCTAATAATTTCTAACCTGCAGAACTATTATGAGAATTAAATGAATAGCATAGGTAAACCACTTCAGACAGTATCAAACAGATTGCAAAGGCTTAATAATCTTTTTTTTTAGATGGAGTCTTGCTCTGTTACCCAGGCTGGAGTGCAGTGGCATGATCTAGGCTCACTGCAACCTCCACCTCCCAGGTTCAAGCAGTTCTCCTGCCTCAGCCTTCCGAGTAGCTGGGATTACAGATGTGCCCCACCATGCCCAGCTAATTTTTGTATTTTTAGTAGAGACGAGGTTTCGTCATGTTGGCCACGCTGGTCTCGAACTTCTGACCTCAGGTGATCTGTCCACCTCTGCCTCCCAAAGTGCTAGGATTATAGGTGTGAGCCACCAGGCCTGGCAAATAAATTAATAAATGATATTGAGTTTATTTTGACATTGAACATGCTGAATCCTAGACACCCAGAAAATGCCTAGCCTGCGGTCCAGGTCAGTGCTTCATAGATACTGGTTTTTCTTTCCAAAACTGTGTTTCATCAGAGCTAAGAGCTTTACCAATACTTCAATGTAAGGCATGGCTCCTTATTCTGAAATAAGATGTAGAAGATGTGGAAACCATCATTCTCAGCAAACTGACACAAGAACAGAAAATCAAACACTGCATGTTCTCACTCATAGGTGGGTGTTGAACAATGAGAACACATGGACAAAGGGAGGGGAGCATCACATACTGGGGTCTGTTGAGGGGGACTAGAGGAGGGACAGCGGGGGGTAGGGAGGTTGGGGAGGGATAACATGGGGAGAAATGCCAGATATACGTGATGGAGGGGATAGAGGCAGCAAACCACATTGCCATATATGTTCCTATGCAACAATCCTGCATGATCTGCACATGTACCCCAGAACCTAAAGTACAATAAAAAAAAAAATACACACACACACACACACACACACACACACACATATATAAAGAAGAGATGCGTAGCTCAAGAGGGGTTTTCCCTGGAAAATTTACAATGAATAAGACAAACTCTTTCCCTAAGGCCATGTTGAAGACCAAAGATGAAACGCTGGAGCTCACACCATTACTTCTAAATTTGTGAGCCCAGCTGACCCTGCCACACATCAGCATGGCCCCTTCCTGACCCCTGAAACCAAGCCTCCTTTCTATGACTCTCCATTCCTCCTCATTTGCATTTGATTGGCTTAACCCGACCAGTGTCCTTGGTTCTAAATTTCTCAAGCTGACTCCAGCTGCAATTCCATTTCTGACCCTTTTGAATATTGTATTCATATTCAAAGTGTAAAGACTTTAGGTATCCACCGATTTCATTTGTTCATTCATTCACTTATTTGACAAATATTTATGGAGAGCCTATATGAATCCTGCAATGTTCTGGGCACTAGGACATAGTGACAAATTAAATAGATGAGTCCCCAACCCTAGGGATTTTCTAGGCTGATGTGCAGAAAAACAAGTGAACAAATTGACACCTAATACCAGGGAGCCCCACATTTTCTCAGCTGAGAAACTCATTCCTGCCTCTCATCCTGCAGAATGTTAAGAATAGGACTCTCCCTGAACCCCAAGAGGCAGACCCAGCTTTATGCTATTCTTGCCATTCACATCATGGACCACTTTTAAAAAGTTCTTTTACTTAAAACAGAAATGCTATTCAACACAGCAATTTCATTACTGGGTATATATCCAAAAGAAAATAAACCGTTCTACCAAAAAAAAAAAAAAAAAAAAAACCGCACACACTTACATGTTCACACAGCAATATTCACAATATCAGAGACATGAAATTATCAACCTAATTGTTCATCAAACGTGAACTCGATAAAGAATATGTGGTACTATACCATGGAATACTACACAGTCATAAAAAATAAAATAATGTTCTTTACAGCAACTTAGAGGTAGCTGGAGGCTATTATTCTAAGCAAATTAACACAGGAACAGAAAACAAAATACCATATGTTCTCACTTGTAAGTGGAAGCTAAACCTCGGGTACTAATGAACCAATGCCTAAAGATGGCAACAATAGCTGGACATGGTGACTCATGTCTATAATCCCAGCACTTTGGGAGGCTGAGGTAGATGGATCATTTGAGGTCGGGAGTTTGAGATCAGCCTGACCAATATGGTGAAACCCTGTCTCTACTAAAAACACAGAAAATTAGCCAGGCATGGTGGTAGGTGCCTGGAGTCCCAGATTCTGTAGAGGCTGAGACAGGGGAATTGCTTGAACCTGGGAGGTGGAGGTTTCAGTG
Organism: Plecturocebus donacophilus; assembly: GCA_004027715.1. Classification (NCBI taxonomy): domain Eukaryota; kingdom Metazoa; phylum Chordata; class Mammalia; order Primates; family Pitheciidae; genus Plecturocebus; species Plecturocebus donacophilus. The sequence goes on from PVKP010012085.1 coordinate 29,543, forward strand.
AGCCAAGATCATGGCACTGCACTCTAGCCTGGGCAACAAAGTGAGACTCCATCTCAAAAAAAAAAAAAGATAAAGATGGTAACAGTAGACACTGGGCACTAGTTGGAGGAAGGGAGAGGGGCAAGGGTTGAAAAACTACATATTGGGTACTACACTAAGTACCTGGGTGATGGAATCATTCATACCTGAAACCTCGGCATCATGCATTATACCCAGGTAACAAACCTGTACGTGCACCCCCAAATCTAAAATAAAAGTTGAAAGAAAAACAAAGGGAGAGTAGAAATTTTTTAAAGAGGTGAGGAACAAAAGTTGCTTTCTCTCCATATTTCTTATTCTCTGAATGAGATATATGGAAATATAAAGACATGATGGAGAATATGGTTTTAGGCCACCAATAACTCAGGTCTGGGAACCAGTAGAAGCCAGTAGCAGAGGAAGGTCTCCTTTTCAGATGAAGTATAGCATCTGCTAGAGTAGAGCTTTGGAGGCACGTCGGTTGACTTTTCATGACAGCAGATGACAGACACTATTGGTTTTCTAGTCAGCATCTCCTCCTTTCTTCCACGCTAACCAGAATTCATTTTTTCAGTTACCCGGGCTTCAGGGAGTGGTACCTTATCCCCCTCTCATGGGTACATTATTTTTAGTCAAAACCAGTGACAGCAATTCCATTCCTTTTGTCAGTGGCTTGCATGGGGGTGGACATGTAACTTACTACCTCACTTCTGGCAGTGAAATGAGAAAATTTTAAGAAAGACAGGAGCAGAGGCTTCTAGCAAAAGGTTTTCTCACACCCAAAGAAAGAGTCTCTTTATGCCTCTGTTGTGTGTGGACAGGATTCCTGCGATTGCTTCAGCCATCTTGCTGTCAGCATGAAGATGAGATCAATGGAGGGCAAAGGACAGAGCCACAGGAATCAGAAGTGAAGAATGATCTGGCAATACAATGACAGAAGTTACCCTATCTCTGGACCTATTTATTGAGCTAATAAATAGCTACAGTATTTAAGTTTTGTTTTTTGTTTGTTTGTTTGTTTTTTTAGAAAAAAGATCTTTTTACATAAAAGTCAGGTTCAAACATGCCAAAATTTTAACCCTGTAGTGGAGAAAATTTGAGAAAGAGGCTATGGGTTTCTATTTCCAAGTCCGATTACAAGTGTGACAATTGCTTCAATTTCCCTAAAGAAGAATTACCAGCAATTATAATAGTCCATCCAATATTCCACATATGGTTACATGCCCTGAAATGATATCCCCTGGGGTTTTTTATCTTTAACACTGGATGATTTTCTATCCTTTGCATCACTTAGAGACAAGCACCTGAGAAACAGAAAGACTTGCTGTGAGAAATAAGAACATTTCCATTATACAAAACTGTGGCTCACAGAGTCCCTCATAACACATAGTCCAGTCAACTGAGACTTACTTTACATGTTATGCCCACACCTTTTAAGCTCTATTGTGTTTTCCTGCTGCTTCCAGGGCCAAGGTTTTGCACCAGTCAACCACAGACTATCTACTATTCTTAAATCTATTCATCAATTTGACGGTCCCTTCCCTGGTAAAGAAGCGACAGCTCAGCTGGGCCTGGTGGCTCACGCCTGTAATCCTAGCACTTTGGGAGGCCGAGGTGGGTGGATTACCTGAGGTCAAGAGTTCAAGACCAGCCTGGCCATCATGGTGAAACCCCATCTTAAATTATAAAATTAAAATAAATAAATACACAGCTAGCAGGAAGAAGTGACAGCTCATTCCTAGACATTTTAAATGGTAGCCCCCAAACTCAACAGATCTCAAAGGTGCTTTAGAAAATGTATCTAGCATAGCTCAATAGGAGAACTGTGTGGGCCCAGCAGAGAATGCCTGATTTCTGTTCTCTTCTCGCATGGCATTTTAGGAGAATGGAAAAACCACCCCTGTGGTGAGCAGCCACATCATGAACTAGAGAAGAAATAGCCAGGAACATTATTGCATTGACTATGGCCAGTCATGCATATTCCTCTTCTGTCAGCTGTTTCTGTAAGACAGAAAGGTTAGATTTTTTTTCTTTAATTTTATGCAATTACAAGGTAGAATCAGCCCACATGGACTAGAGGTAAACTAGAAAACAGAACTTGACCTTCACTCCTTGGAAAATGTACCAGCTCTCAGACTACAAATCTGGAGGTCAACTTCAACTCTTTTCATGCTCTATTAACGTCCCAAATCCTATAACTTTATTTCTCAACGTCTTCATTATCTTCCCCTTACCCTACTGCACCCCTATTTACCTCGGGACCATTTTGCTTTCATCCGAACCATTGCTATAGTATTCTAATTGATCCTCTTACCACTAGACGTGTCTCAATCCATGACTCTCTAAACTTTCTTTCACATTGTTATCAGAGCAGCCTTTCTAAAATGCAAAATTGGCTGGGCACAGTGGCTCACACCTGTAATCCCAGCACTTTGGGAGGCTGAGGCAGGCAGATCACTTGAAGTCAGGAGTTTGAGACCAGCCTGGCCAACATGGTGAAACCCCCTCTCTACTAAAAATACAAAAATTAGACAGGCATAGTGGTGCGTGCCTGTAATCCCAGCTACTCTGGAGGCTGAAACAGGAGAATTGCTTGAACCTGGGAGGCAGAGGTTGCAGTGAGCCAAGTTCACGCAACTGCACTCCAGCCTGGGTGACAGAGCCAAATTTCATCTCAAAAACAAATAAACAAATAAAATAAAATAAAACGCAAATTTTATCTTATTACTGCTCCTCTTAAAGGAGACTGGTGACTCTTCATTCCTTACAGAATAAAGACTGAATTTAATCTGTCAAACAAGCCTATGATCTCAGACCTGATCACCTATCTGACCATCCTGGAAGACCACACACATGCACGACTTGTAATCGTAAACACACTCCCATCTGTCTACTCCTCCAGTCTGAACTGGCCTTCTTCCCAAATCCCATCTCTTATCTACAGGGCAAACAGCTTAGTCATCACTTGCTAATAGACAATAATCTTCAGAGCAAGAGCATTAAATAATTCTTCTCTATCCCCAGCACTTTGCTTGGCATGTAGCAAGCACTGAGTACAAGCAGTGTTTGTTGAAAGAATTAATGAGGACGTGAAAAGAATAAATCAAATGTTTCATGGCACTAGAGAGCTGTGTTCGCTAAAATATCTTCCTTCTCATTACTACTATCACCTAATATTTAGATTCTATCACTGCAACTGAATCATTACTATGGCCATGTGTTCTCATAGCTTCAGATCCACATCTGGCACTAGTCCATCCTATACATCATGTCCAGCTTACTAATCTTACTAAGAAATGACTCTGACTGATACTTTCACTGTTCAAAACTCCTTGAGAGTTCCGCTTTATCAACTCACTCCGTAATATTCAACTGCCTCTGTGTTCTGGTCCCAACCTACCTGCTCAATCTGATTGCCTTCCACTCTTCTGCAAGCTTGTGATGATTAATTTTAGGTATCAACTTGACAGAATTAAGTATTAGCTAGAGAACTTGTAAAGATAGCCAAGCACAGTGGTTCATGCCTGTAATCCCAGCTACTTGGGAGGCTGAGGTGGGAGGATCCCTTGAGGCCAGGAGATTGAGACCAGTCTGGGCAACCTAGTGAGACTTAGTCTCTGTGAAAATAAGAAGAAGAACTAGTAAAGAATTATTTCTGGGTGTGTCTGTGTATTAGCCTGTTCTCACACTGCCATAAAGAACTACCCGAACCTGGGTAATCTATAAAGAAAAGAGGTTTAATTGACTCAGAGTTCCACAGACTGTACAAGAAACAGGCCTGAGGAAAGTTAGAATCATGGGAAATGGCAAATGGGAAGCAAGCACATCTTCACATGGCAGCAGGACAGACAGAGAGAGAGTAAAGGGGAAAGTGCTTCATACTTTTAAGCAAGTATAGTGAGAACTCACCATCACAAGAACAGCAAGAGGGAAATCCACCCCTGTGCACCTCCTGCCAGGTCCTTCTCCCAACATTGGGGATTGCAATTCAACATGAGATTTGGGTGTTAACACAGATCCAAATCATATCAGCCAGTGAAGGCGTTTCCAGGAAATATTCATGTACCACTCAGTGGACTGAGTGGGGAAGATCTGCCCTCAATATGGGCAGGCACCATTTAATCAGCTGGGAGTCCAAAAAGATTATTGAGTTTTTTTCCTGAAGCTGGGATACACTCTTCTTTTCCTGTCCTTGGACATCAAAATTTCAGGCTCTTCCTCTTTTATTACTCCAGGATTTATACCAAGTCTCCAGCTTGCAGACAGCTTGAGTGGGACTTCTCAGCCTCCATAATCACATGAGCCAATTCCTCTAATAAATCCCCTATCACATATCTACATAGATAAGTAAGTAAGCAGATAGATAGATAGATAGATAGATAGATAGATAGATAGATGATAGATAGATATAGATAGACAGATAGATTGATTGATTGATTGATTCTACTGGTTCTGTCTCTCTGTATAACCCTGACTAATACAAATGCTTCCACTGAACACCCATCAAGGGCAATATAATTTTCTAACAAGTATATTTATTCATGCTATGTCTTTTCCTAAGAATTCCTTACCAACTGAATTCCTTATCAACCATTTCCCTATATCTACCTCAAAAATCAACTCTTTCTAAAACCTTTCATAATCATTCTGTCAAAAAAGATCCCTTTCTGAATTCCATAGCATTTTTATAACTTTTTTCATGGCACATTCAAATTCTGTCTTCATTACAGTTACTAATGAATATGTTTCATCTCAAATACAAAATTGCAAAGTCCTTGAGGGCCATAACTCAACCTTATCCATTATGTCATCAACAGGAGACTCCAACACATTTCTTGCACATGATAGACTTTCGATAAGAAAAAATTGTTTAATTAGTTATTCAATTATGCAACCCACTAAGAGAGTCACTCATTCTGGATGATAATAATATTTCTTATTTGCATATATCAGTGGATCTGTGTGCAAAGCGCTTTTCCATCTGTTATCTTATTTGTACCTCACCACAGCTCTATGAAGAAAGAAAAAAGAATCTTTATTTCAGAGATAAAGAAACTATAGTTCTATTGCAATAACTGAGCTCTTCAGGGTTACTCAGTTAGTGAAAAGAGGAGGTAGAATTTGAATACAAATAAACTAGCTTGATATTGCATGAGTGTTTCCCACTATTGGTGCTTTGTGCAAAAGTTTGGCACTGACCATAGGTGTGTTCCTCATTTATGTGGATCCACTATGAGCAATACTCTCTCCTTTTCTCCCTGCCAAACTTTCTCCAGGGCTTGGTGCATTTTGAAGCAGGAAACAATGCCAGCCCCAATGTTCCAGCTGGCCTTCCCTAGCCATCCTCTGCCTGAGTTCGTTGGCCTGCTGCTCCAGGCTTCTATTTTACCTAGTATTTAAACTGCCTCTTTAGAGATCTAGTCAGCTAGGTAGAACGATACCACAACAAAGAGCCAGGAGTCAGGGGTTGCATATCCAAAGCTGCCATGAGCCTGACAATGGGGGCCACGGGAAGACATGGGCAGAGAGGATTTAAACTGAATCCTCAAGGATTCAGAATCAGGTCTAGAATCAGATTTCCAGGTTCAGATCTTGGCTCTACCACTTCCTATCCACATAACCCTGGACATTTTACACAATTTCTGTGATCCTCAGTTCCTTCATCTATAAAAGGCTGATGATGATAATACCTTCCCCCCATAGGGAGGTTAAGCAAACTGTGAGGTTAAACAAACTCATCAGTGCAGATTCCACTACAGGGCCTGGCATATAAGTAACAATCAAGAGGTTTGAGCTAAAATAACAGAATGTTGAGTGGTAATATTCGTGTATCCCCAACATGGCAACAAAGGCTCAAAGCTGTAGACAAAGAGGCTCCACAAACTCCACATTTGAAACAGAGCTGCCAACACCTGGGGCCAGCTACCTCCCTCAGAGACAAATAAGCCTGAACTGCCCTTCCACCACCCACCATCACAATCTCTAAGTCTTCCCAGTTCATAAAAGATAGCCCTGGAGGGAAAGAGTGGGAAAGGACAGTCGTCAGGGTCTTGGGCCTTGTCAGGGATGCAGAATCTGGGATGACATGTTATGTCCCCATCTCCAATAAAAGGAATAGGGATGTCTTAATTCATTTTTTGCTGCTATTAATATAACAGAATACCACAGACTGAATAATTCATAAACATTAGAAATTTCTTTCTCACAGCTCCGAAGGCTGGGAAGTACGATGTCAAAGTGTCAGCATCTGATGAGGGCCTTCTTGCTGCCTCATCTCATGCCAGAAATGTAAGAACAAAGCAGCAAAAGATGGCCAAACTCACTTTTATAACAATCCCACTCACACAATAACAAACCCACTCTTACAATAATGGCGTTAATGCATTCATGACAGCAGAGCCTTCATGACCCAATCACCTCTCAAAGGTCCCACCTCTCAACACTGTTGCATTGGGGATTAACTTTCCAACATGTACACTTTGGAAGACATATTTAAACCATAGCAAGGGGTTTCAAACAAATCCTTGGAGAGATTAGGAGTTCCTGTCAGAAGGGGCACTGGCATCTCGCTCCCAAGATGAAGCTTTCAGAGCTACAGAACCAGTCTTATGCAGCTCTCATAGAGAGTTATTGGCAATAACTTGACCTATACCCCTTGAGGATAGATAATATTCTTGAACATGAAAACTAGTGCCCACTTAAAGGTATAAAGCTTTACCAGAAAGATCTATTGCATCAGGATGAGAAGGGACTATGGTACAGGGTGTCTAAGGGGAAAACAATGGGAGCCCCTCACCTTACTCTCCTGCAGCAAAAATCTCTGCTCTTGCATGTGAAACAGCAGGAGCTCTGGGGCCATCCTGGTGGTCATAGAGAGGGAGAAGCTGCCACCTTGGAAAGAAGATTGGAACATGGACCAATATCAGGGGTCTCAGGGGACATAGCTTCCTTCTTTGGGGGAACCTCAGCAATGGAGCAGAACTGTGGAAGCTAATTTACCAGCCGTGAAGAGGTCACCAGAAGGAGGCAGAATCACACTGAGCCTTAAGATAGCCAGGACAACCTCCCCATCATGACATACATCTCATGTTATCCTGATATGAACCTGCCTCCACCATCTCCTCCCAGGCCCCCAAAGCCCTCCAACCTGAGCAAAGTTAATCCCAAAAAGAGAGAAGGAGGAGATGGCAATTTAATGAAGGCCCTTCCCACCCACACTCAATCCCATCAAAAAGCTGGGGTGAGAGAAGTGGAAGAACAGCAGAAGAGCCTCAGATCTCAGGCACTGGGTCAAGCCTACGCCAGGTGGGGAAAGGGAGGGATGCTGAACCTAAAATTTAAACCATATTAAAGACTAACATTTCAAAGGAACTTGGCTTTTAACATCTAAAGATGGACAGGAAATTATAGAATCACTCATCAGAACTTGAAAAAGGCATTTGTCAAAACATGATTAAAAGTTCATTAAAAAAATAAATAAAACCATTTCATGTTTATGCCCCAATAGAGCAATTACAGTATCAGTATCAGCATCTTAGGGAGAACTGCGTGTTAAGAACAGTGAAACTAAATGTGCCCAAGCCCGAGGCTGCACATGAGATCAGCAAAGAAAGATGGAGCATTGAATCTGAATGTGCACAAAGTTGTTTGGGAGGAATTTAGGCAAGATCAAGGGCAGGAACTAACCTGGGAAATCCAAGCAGACTGCCAAGAATAGGGTTTGAGGCCCCTGTGGTTTTAATTAGCCAACAGCAGTAAGGGGCAGAGTGAGTGGACTGAGTTAAAAGACACAGTGTTAATGCCACACCTGGAGCCACTGGGGGCTCTGCTGGGTTTTTACATTAATGGAATAATGTGTCTTTGTAAAATATTATTGCCTCCCAGTAGCTTCCTACTTTTCTGGTCACCTTTGCCTTTCACGAGAAAAATGCTAAACCACATCTTTTTTTTTTTATTTCAGAAAAAAAAAAAAGATGGGGTTTCACCATGATGGCCAGGCTGGTCTTGAACTCCTGACTTCAGGTGATCCACCCACCTCGGCCTCCCAAAGTGCTAGGATTACAGGCATGAGCCACTGCACCCAGCTGATAAGGTTTAATGTTATTTATTTTATTTATTTATTTTTTTGAGACAGAGTCTCACTCTGTCACCAGGTTGGAGTGCAGTGGCGCTCAATCTCGGCTCACTACAACCTCCCACTTCCTGTAAACCACATCTTTGTTCCTTCAGATTCCTTCAAAGGAGCTGGGATGGCCATGAGGGAGGAGAGGCAGACTCTTTCATCCCTGAATTGGCATCCCAAGTCCAAGCCAAACTGGTAGTTACCAGAAGCCTCCTCTGCCACTTCCAGGAGGATGACATTGGGCAGGACCTACCAGTCCTGCAATTTCCATTCTATGCAAAGCCAATGCCATCGTTGTCTCTAGTCAGCTCCTTAAGTAATGAGGTTTCTATGGAGAAAGAAAAAGTGTAAGGATTTTAACCAGACATCAGACAAGAATGCTGTTCTCTGCCCCCAAGGCAGCTTCTCTCTAGAATGATCTGCAAGGAGAGATCCGTGTGGCTGTCTTCTGGGTGGTCCCACACACTCTGGTCCAAACTCCCGAGGCCAGTGGTAGGGAAGCCAGAAGAACTCTCCGCCCTGTCCATAGAAACAGAAGAAGGGTGGGAGCTTTTGCAACTGCAGCTGTGACTTGGTCACCAGGAAATCACACTTCTCTCACAAGCCATCCCAAAGCTTGGCCAAAGTCAGCCACAGTTTAGCCTCCTTTGGGATGGAATGACATCAGGATGAGTGTGCAGCTGAACACAGACTGCCACAAGGCTGTCCTTGGACAAAAGTGGTCTTGCAATAGCAAGCTAGACTTTTTTAAAAACATAAATTTATTCAGAGGAATTCTAGAATCCCGCCAAGTTTGCAATGCACTAGGGTAAGCTGTAACGTCATTTAATGTGAATTCAGCTAGAGAGTGACTATGGGCACATCTATAAGGCACATCACCACCCAGGTAGTCAACTTGTTCTCTCTGTTCCCAGAATCAGGAGGACCCAGCTTCTCAAATATCCGTTTAGCTTACTGCCACTCTTCCTATCATTCTCCCCAAAACACATATATTTTTGAAACTTTTACGTAAGTTGTAATAAAAAAAATCAACACTTAATACAGAAAACTTGAAAAATATAGAAAAGTTTAAAGGAGACAAAAAAAACAAACAAATTTAAAAAAACTCACCCCTAATGCTACCATAAAGAGAGAAACTGACTGTTAATATTATGTTATGTTTGCTTTCAGATATTTTGCTATGTTTGCCTTCAAACTTTTATGTTATGTTACTTATGAAAAAATATGTGTCTATATAATGTAATAAAATTAAAATCGAATTTAGAAAACTGAGCCCACATGGTATGAATACAGTGTAAGCTCTGGTATTGGCTGCTTAGGTATAAATCCTAATTCCATCTCTTGCCATCTTTGTCTAAGCTGTAACAAGTGACTGATACAGCACCTACATTAAAAAGTTGCTATAAAGAATAAATGAAATAATTTGGATAAAGCTCCTGTGACTTAGCACATGTGAGATAAATATACATGAGTTGTCAGTGTTGTTACTATTATTGGTTGTGTTTGGCCATTTTACACTGTACACATATTTTTTTCTCTGTGCCTCTGACACAGTTTACAAGAATGAACACTGTCCCAATCAATGCAGCATTCTCAAATCTAGGACACTATCCAGATTGATAACCACTCTCAAAAAACACAATGACCTTGCTGGCATCTTCCTGCAAGAGGTTGATGGGACCGGGTGGCTGGGACCAGCTCAAATACCTGGAGGAGCAGGGAAAGGTTGTGGAGGCGTCAGCCAAGGCAGCATCACAGCTGTCCTCAATTACCACAAACAGATGTTGGCAGCTCGACTCATTAGAAATCCAACCCAGTCACGTTGGCAGTCTAATCATCTTACTGGAAACTTTGGAGATAGGAAGACCCTGCGCTCCCAATTCCAGTGGTCAGATCAATAAAGGTCACTCTCCCTCTCCCCAGGCAAAAGACTTCATGTGGCAAATCTCCACAGGGATTAGAGAAGTGGTTTGAAACTGAGGTCAATTTTATTCCCAATCAGATATTTGGCCGACTGGAGATATTTTTGGTTGTTGCAACTTGAAGGCAGAGGAAGCTGCCATTGGCATCTAATGGCTAGAGTCCAGGGATACTGCTGAATATCCTAAAAAAAGGACTGTCCCCGAAACATAGAATTACCTAACCCCGGTTACTGATTGTGCTAAGACTGAGAAAGCGTCCATTAAAGATCTCAAACAAATAAGTTAAAAGAGGAAAATGCCTGGTCCCAGTGAAATGGTCTTGAGGGTCTGTAACAGAGCTTACAGAAGTGGGCAGATAGATATTTATGAGCTAAAGCAACTATATTTTCTCTTCCTTTTCTCTAAAGTTCCCATACCCCTGTGAGAACTTATTTTGCTTTGTAATGTCCAGCAAGACATTATTTTTCAGTCTGTCAGTGAATCCATCTATTGACATATTGCTCCACAAATTACTACAGTCATTCCTTGGTATGTGAGGGGGATAAGCTTCAGGACCCCAGAAAATAACAAAGTCCACAGATGCTCAAGTCACTGATATAAAATGGTGTCATATTTGCATAGAACATACACATATCCTGCTGTATGTTTTAAATCATCTCTAGATTACTTACAATACCTAATACAATGTAATGCCATATAAAGTTATGCTGTATTGTTTTTTTACTTGCATTATTTTTTGTTTTATTATTATTATTGTAGTCTTTTGCTGCTGTTGTTTAATATTTTCTCTTTCTTTTCTTTTTTTTTTTTTTGAGACAGAGCTCTGTTGCTCAAGCTGGAGTGCAGCAGTGCAATCACAGTTCACTGCAACCTCCACCTCCCAGGTTCAAGCAATTCTCTTGCCTCAGCTGCCCAAGAAGCTGGGATTACAGGTGTGGACCACCATGCCCAGCTAATTTTTGTATTTTTAGTAGAAACAGGGTTTTGTCATGTTGCCTAGGCTGTTCTCAAACTCCTGAGCTTAATCCTCCCGCCTCAGCCTCCCAAAGTGCTGGGATTACAAGCATGAGCCACCGTGCCTGGCCGTTTAATATTTTCGATCCCTGGCTGGTTGAATCCATGGGTACAGAACCTGCAAATACTGAGAGTCAACTGTATTTTATCACAGTCCTAAAATCTAAACTAGGACTTAGGACCCATACTAAAGAGATGTATGCACAATATTTGCTTGTCCCCTACATTGTCCTTGTACCAACATCTGGAAAGTCTGCGTACTTGGACAACTACAGTATCACAGGAAATATACTCTTGAAATTTTTAAGCCAGCTAGGAAATATGTAAAGTTAATACAACACTGCCATCTAGTGAATGACAAGTATCTCAAAAGAGCCTAGATCTCCATTTCTCAAATCTTAAGATTCATGCATTTTACCCACACAAATTCAGTGCAGAATGGGAATGGTATTAAACAAAATTGCATTATGTAACCCTCAGCCTTCAGAAGAATCCTTCCATGTAATCTAATTTTGTCATATTTAGAAGGAAATCTTAATGTAGGCCAAGTACATACAAAGAAGAAATTCGTAGAAATCCATGATTACCTCTATACTCAAATACTACATAACAAGAATCTAACACTAATTAGTAATAAGATCTGCAGCAAATTCCAATATCCTCTTGGTGACCCTAAACTGTTGCAGGGTGGCTCAGCCTCACATACCAGGTGCATGTCCCAGCTCTGTGCTTAGTGCCTGGGTGACTGAAGACAAGTGAGACTTCTCTGATCTTCTGTTTCTTCATATAATAATACCCATTCATGGGATGTATCATAAACCCTAAATGAGGCATTCTGGTGAACATGAATAACACATGATTTAGCATGGTAAAGCTTACTTCCCTTTTCTAGCTGCTCCTCGTCCTTTATCTGCTTGTTTACCAAATGAGAATAAGACCCCTGAATGTCTATTACTTTTCAAAGCTGGCATTCAAATTTTTACTCAATAAATTTGAGTCCCTACTGGGTATCAAACACCATTATAGGTTCAGAGGATGGAAAAGTTTCCTCCTTGGTGGAACAGATGTGTAATACAAGGGGGATCCTGGAAGAAAATAATACAAAATCACGGCAAAAAGACTGTAGTCTGTTTTAGATATCATGGAGAAGAAACACCTCTCAGAATTGATTTTGAAAAAGGAGGAGGGAGAGATAGACAAATACTGAAATTAAGGAACATACCTGGTTTTCTCCTTGGAGACAGAAGGGGCAGTCACCAGGTTGTTGTCTAATTGAGTCACCTTGCAAAAGAAAGGAGCTAAGAGACTTGTCTGCAGGAAGAGCGGGTGTTCACATCCCACGATGAGTAACCTCTGCCCTTGATTAAACCTGACATATCATTTCCTTCAGCAACCTCATCCTCACCATTTTAGGGCTGGGGTTCAACTTCAGAATTGCCTCGAAGTTAGCCACGCTGCCGGATGGAAGAACTAATAATCAGGACATACCTTTGGTTTCCCCTCTCCTCTCTCCCATATCCCTCTTGGACCTTAAGGTCCTTTCTTGGGATGGCTCAATGTTTCATATATAAGACAGCAACATTGTCAGTGTTCTAGTTTATCTGGTTTAAGGTTTATTACCCCTCGAGTGGGGCTGGTCTCCACTGCACTTCACTTCTGCATTTTCCACAGGCAAATCTCAGCAGCCTGCTAAGATCTGCCAGCCAGTAGACATAAGCTATAAGCTAGTTTTTTCCAGTTATATAATACATCCAAAACTTTTAATTTTTCTCTAAAATTTTGTATTTAAAGCTCTATAATCCCACATTTTGGCTAGATGACAAAAGTTAAATATTTCTTTTTGAAGGGCTCCCCAGGGTACTCAAAACTCCAATAAGAATTAGGAATTTCAGATATACCGTAGTGCAGGCTATTATTTGGCCATGTAATCCCCTGCACAGAGTTTCTCCTGGAAATGCACTTTGCAAAAACGCTAATTCCAGGTCTGTCTGGCGGCTGTTCTTACTTTAAACTTTGCTGGAACCTTACTGTCTCATGAAGCTTTTCCTAATGCATCACAGTCCCACTTCCCTTAGTCCCATATGCAATTGATTAATACTCCCCTTGCCTTCTCACACTACTTTCTGTAAATATTTGTAACACAGCCTCTCTAACACTTTGGTGCCTTTAATGGATTTTGTGTTTAGCCCTCTTTAGTTTATTGTAGGCCCCTTCAGAACAGGAACTTTGCTTTATATGCAAGACTCAAGGGAAGCTCATGGAAATCCCTGGTGCCTGCACACTGTGTGGTAGGTGGTAGAGGTTTAGTGCAAGAAGGGAGGAGAGAGGAAGGAAGAAGAGGGCAGGGCTGGCTCCGATTGGAAAGTCCCACTTCCACAATTCAATTTTGACCAGTCACACCCTCTCTGAGCCTCATTTCCTCTGCAGCCAAACAAGGCTAAAATATTAGCCCTGACTTCCTGCTAGGACTGTTGGAGGGCTCTAATGAGATCATCGATACAAAGTCAGCTTATTAATAGAGAGTGCCAAGCCAATGGAAGGCATCATCTTTAGCATCAAGCTGAAACATTCCCTTCCTGCCTTCGCCAAAAAGGCAAGGGCACCATGCCCACAAGTGAGCTAGGCGAATACACATTGCATAATCTTTTAGCTAGGAAAATCCTCCCAGTCCCCAAAATAATGCCTCCTTCTGAATCCAAAATGCTTCAATTTCCATAATGCAAGGGAGATTTTTTAATTCATGTTAGATGTCATTGTAAATACTTTCAAAAGTGCAAATTATTGGTATCAATTTTCTCACTGAGAGAAATTTCAAAAGGGGAGATTTCTGAACCTTGAAAGTGAAGTGAAAATGCTGGGCATGGTGGCTCACACCTGTAATCCCAGCACTTTGGGAGGCAGAGGTGGTCGGATCACTTGAGGTCAGGAGTTTGAGACCAGCCTGGCCAAAATGGTGAAACCCTGTCTTTACTAAAAATACAAGAAGAATTAGCTGGGTGCAGTGTTGTGCTCTTGTAATCCCAACTATTTGGGAGGCTGAAGCAGGAGAATCACCTGAACTTGGGAGGCAGAGATAGCAATGAGCCAAGATCATGCCACTGCACTCCAGCCTGGGCAACAGAGCAAGATTTTGTCTCAAAAAAAAAAAAGAAAAGAATTTTAGATAGATAGACAGATGATAGATAGTTTAGATCATTTTATATACTTTGCATATATAGTTATAGACTATATATATAGTAATTTTTATTTTTGAGACAGGGTTTTGCTCTGTCACCCAGGGTGGAGCCCTGGAGTGTGTTGGCGCAATCATGGCTCCCTGCATCTCAATGTCCCAGACTTAGGTGATCCTCCTGCCTCAGCCTCCAGAGCAGTTGAAACCACAGGTACATGCCATTATACCTGGATAATTTTTTTTCTGGCAGTGACAGAGTCTTCCTATGTAGCCCAGGCTGACCTCAAACTTCTGGGTTCAAGGGATCCTCTCACCTCAGCTTCTCACCATGATGGGGTTATAGGCATGAGACACTGCATCCAGCCTAGGTAAACTTTCTTATTTAAGACATCAATGGTCATTCATTATTGCTAATTTCCACTTAGTGTGTTCATAAACTACCCCCCCACACACAGACACAACATACATATTGATTGGTATTTTAATAAACAGTTGATTATCTTTGAACTAAAGAAAAAAGAATTTTATTAGGGAAATAAAATTAAGATTAAACTAACTTTTGCTGAATACTTACACAATGGAAAATATACCCAACTCTCTCAAACAACCTATAAAGATATTTGTTACCACCCAAAATTCCAGCTGTGGGGTGAATCCAAGCTCTCAAATTGGAAAAACAGATACCAGACCTACCCTGAATCCAACTGGAAAAGAACAACAAATAAATTTTTTAAAACTAAGAAATGAGGGACTTGTGTATGGAAACAGGAGTCCTGTATCTGCTTTGTAACTCTAGAGGAGTGTTTTGAGGTTGTGGCTTGTCATTTGATTATTTAAATGCAAGTCCTTTTGTAATTATTTCTATTGTTAATAAATTCCATCCAGTTTGAATGAGGTCATCAGCACGTTAATGTGAATTCAGATTTTGAAAGAGAAAACTAGACAGCAGTCACAATCAGGCACCCGGATTTCTTCCAATTACTGCCCCCAATTATTTCCACACCTATTGCTGACATGTTTAATCTCCTTCTCCTGGCCTAACCGACAGCTCGCATGGAAGAAGAATGCTAGCTAATGCACTGCTCAGCAGAGTGTAGGTCCAATTTAAATAATTAGAAGCCCATTTCATTTCCTCTCTCTTTCTTGTAAGCGCACTTGAAAGGAAGGAAGGTGCATGTCCAGGCTCGATGACTTAACTTCCCCAAGAATAATTTATCGACCTTCTTTAAGCCCCTTTCCTAACCAGCTCCTTCTGTCTGTCCCCAAGAATACTGAGGATAAATTAAAACTACTGGATGATAATCAATAAGCCAGGGTCATCTCTATTGCCTGGCTTAAAGGACTTTGAGCTAGCAAATCATCAATTACTGCCACCTATATTAGCTTTCCCATTAATCGTGTGACCTGAACGGGTCCTCTTATTTTCTAAGTAGAATGAGAAAAGAGCTACACAGTGGCTTCGGCTGATGAAGTGAGGCTGAGGTTCACTTGGGCTTGGGGCCTGTCTCCCATTTCTCTACAAAGTGACTTCCCTCCACTCCTCAAGTGTTTAGAAATCCTCTTCCATTTGGCAAAGACCTGAGTCGTAATTTTGTTGCTTGATGTGAAGATGTTCATATGTGTCCCTTTCATTGATTTCAGGCCCAGAAGGGCCAAACGTCATGAGGTTCCAGTGACCGAGCATGCTCATCACTGTCCTGGGACTGCTCCAAGTGCAATTCAAAGATGTTTGTTACAGATGAAGATCCTCTCCTCAGAGATGCTCATTCCCTGCCTTTGAGATGGGCCCTGGAAATCTTCCTTATCAACTCCTGAATTTCACCAGGACCAATACTGTGATGGTGACAAGCCCAGGTCGGGGCTGCATTTCAGGAATCTGCATTTTTAATAAGTTGTCTCAGTGATTCCTATGCACATTGAAGTGTAAGAACCTCTATTCTAGAAAGATATAAGGGTAAACAGCTACCTTGTATTATTCGGTAAGGATAAAATAGAGGCTGGATAAAGCAACAAGCAATTTGCTGCAGAACAGGAAAGAACAGAAGGACATTAGGGATTCATTGAGGTATGCTTTAAGCTGCCTGTGAAAGTGACTAGAAGGTGACAGGCAAGAATGGGAGGGAAAATGTTCCAGACAAAAGAAACAGCATGAGCCAAGGCTTATATAATAAGAGTTCAGAGTTTCTCTGGGAATTTGTAAACAATCCGATGAATTGGGACTTGTGCATACTAAGTTTCAAGGTGTGGTGGGAATTGAAACTGACAAGGAAGTGAGGATTAAACCAAAGAGATACTTGAATGCTGCTCTTCAGATGATAATGAAGATAGCTGGTCCAATATATAAGAATGAATTTATAGTAACAGAAATTACAGAGGTATAGAACAGCCCTCTGTTCAGCAACAAGCCCTCTGTTGCTCTAAACAAAGAGGATACAAAAATGATTCAACATTCAAAAGACTTTTGCCTACCGGCTACTTACTATTTATTGAATCCCATATTGATTGAATGCCTACTATATGCCTGACACAAGAATCAGCTCAGGAGAAATAATACTAAGCCACAAAAACATGGTCTGCCTTTCATTGTAGGACTCATGGTATAACATTTACTATGTGGGAAGCAGTAGACTAACAGATAAGAAATAAAAATGGTACCCCAAGGAATTTACAGTGTAAAAAAAAAAAAGGATTACACCTTCACACAGAAACACAGAAACATAGACATGCATCTGTCCATGTCATAAATCACAGGAAAGGTAGGAATGACAGATTATGGAATTCAGTGGAGAAAGACTGCATGAGAGGGGCTTTAAAGCAGAGATGAGATTTTTGACAAAGGAAAGATGGAGAGATACAGCATTTTAATCTGAGGGAAAGAAAGAAAGCAGCTGAAGAGAATAGAGAATAAAAGGCCGGATGCAGTGGCTCACACCTATAATCCCAGCACTTTGGGAGGCGAGGGCGGGAAAATCACCTGAGGTCAGGAGTTTGAGACCAGCCTGACCAACATGGAGAAACCCCATCTCTACTTAAAAAAAAAAAAAAAAAAAAAGCAATCCCAGCTACTCGGGAGGCTGAGGCAGGAGAATCGCTGGAAGCTGGGAGGCAGAGGTTGTGGTGAGCCAAGATCATGTCATTGCACGCCAGCCTGGGCAACAAGAGTGAAACTCTTTCTCAAAAAAAAAAAGAGAGAGAGAATAAAACCAATGAGGATAAGAATAACAGTAACAACAAAGAGAATGAAGATTACGACAATTACTAAGTGCCAGACATTGATGAAGGGCATACATTCCTATCCCTCACCCTCTGGGTAACCCTTCAAAGCAGGTGATATTACCTTTGTTTCATACATAAGAAAAAAAAAACTCTTCAAGGGGTTAAACAATTTCTAAAGGTGATGAAACAAGTAAGTGAAAGAATCCAGACTCATTCATGTTCATTCATTCAACTTACTGAATATATATTTATTATGCAGCTACTATATGACAGGCAGATCTGTCTTATACCAAGGTTCCTATAATTTTTCTCTGCAACACCTTAAAAATTAAACAAATAAAATTAGCTCTAGTAAATGACTGTATGAAGAAGAAGAAGATGCAGATTATAAAGAAAGAATAATGATATGTATAGCACATTTTACGTCTTTCAAAGCATTTTTACATATATTATACCATTTAATCTCCCCAAACATCTTTAAAACAAAGACAAAAAAATATCTAATGCCTGGTAAATATTGTGAATCAGATGTTGAATCTTTCATCTTTATCTTGATTCTTAAAATCTTATTCTTAAGGTATTTTTAACAGTTCTCTTTCTTCAAGTTTTTTCATTTTAATCAAAAAATTGTTCTACTGGTTAAGAGGAAAAAGAACAAAAATGGTTCATACGTCAATATTTTAAAATAAAATATTCTTAGGGAGTGCGATTTGAGTAATAGACTCCCACCCTACTGCTAATTCTACTGATATCCAAGTATCCCATTAATATTTCTTAATATTTTATTTTAAAATAATTTTAAATTTATAAAAATATTACAAAAATAATACAGAATTCTAGTATGTTGTTTATTCAGCTTCCCCAAATTTGGACAACTGACAACTTGGGTGAGATCACAAGACCAGTTGAGCCAGTTTCTCAGTATAGGTTACCAGTCCAGGTGGCTCCAGTTCGTTCATCAGAATGAAGAATCTGGAAAATACCTCAAACACCAATTTAAGTTTTACAATAGTGATGATATACATATAGAGGCAATCAGGGAGTTTACAAATCTCCCGTCTTCTGGCTACAATGTCTTGTTATCTTCTGACTATGCCTACATCTCAGCAGAGTTCATGCCCCTCCTATAGTCCTAATCTTGAAACTTTGTATAAGTGTTGTAAAGGTGTTTTCTTTTTTGAGACATAGTCTCGCTCTGCCACCCAGCCTGGAGTGCAGTGGCGCAATCTCGGCACACTGCAACCTCCATCTCTCGGTAGCTGGGATTATAGGTGCCTGCCACCACGCCCGGCTAATTTTTCTATTTTTAGGAGAGACGGGATTTCACCATGTGAGCCAGGCTGGTCTCAAACTCCTGACCTCAGGTAATCCGCCTGCCTTGGCCTTCCAAAGTGCTGGAATTACATACATGAGCCACCACACCCAGCTGATAAAGTTGTTTTAAAACCCAAAAAATGAGGGGATAGTTTTGGAAATGGCTGTTGTCATTCTTGATTTAAGGTTAAACTATAAACTAAAGTCCTCCCAAAGTTAACTTGGCCTATGTGCCCAGGAATAAACAAGGACAGCTTAAAGTTTAGATGCAAGATGGAGTCAGCTTCGTCAGATTTTTCTTACTGTCATAATTTTGTAAAGGCACTTTCAATATTATAGTTACCTATTATGGCGCTCAAATTGTCCACTTTAGCTGTTGGGAGCTCTTTTAGGTTGGCTTCTTTTTGACACTGCCTCATCCTTTTTGTTTTTTACTTTTGTTTTTTAGAACTTCTTTACTTTCTGATAGTGTAAGATGCTCCAGGCTCGTTTTGTATTTCTGTGCCCCAGCCTTAGAACCAATCATTTCTCAAACAAGGAACCGTAATTTTGAAACCACCTTTGCAAAAATTATAAGAAGACTGTGACAGTGAAAGAGAGCTGACCTGACTCCATCTTGCTTCTAACCTCCAAGCTGTCCTTCATCATTCCTGGGCACAGACTGAACTCACTTTGAGCAGAACTTAACTTTGAAACAAAGATGATAACAGCCCTTTCCCTTCTTGCAAACCCCCTTCCTACCTGGGGACGTGACTGCCTTTGCAGGACTAACAAATTAGCCACAAGACTAGAAATTACAGTTTAGAAGTCGTGCTACTAGAAGCTGCAAGATTCTGAACCTCCCCAAATTGCTCCTTGGAATAACATCACTATTGTAAAATCTAAGATCAGTGCTTGAGATATTTTGCAGATCCTGTACTTAATGGATCAGCTGGTACCACTCAGATCAATAAACTGGCTCATCTGGTCTTGTGGCACCCACCCAGGGAATGATTCAGTGCAGCAGGAGAGCTTCCACTCCCTATGATTTTATCTCCAACATGACCAATCCGCACTCTCCACTTTCCGACCGTACCCCCCAAATTATCCTTAAAAGTTCTGACACCTAAGTTTTCAGGGACACTGATTTGAGTAATAATAAGTCTCTGGTCTCCTGTATAGCTGGCTCTACATGAATTAAACTCTTTCTGTCTTGCAATTCTCCTGTCTTGATAAATCAGTTGTCTGGACAGTAGGCTAGGAGAACCTGCCTTGTGGTTACAATTTCTTTTGTCAAAGAATAAGATTTAGAAACCAAGATATGAGTGCTCATTGATACAGAGTATCATTGTTCCCTGGACCCTTAAGCAGACATAGTAGGAAAATATATGTCATATACTAATTCATGCATATATTTATTTATCAACTTATATATGTACATGTTAGAAACCATGAGTTCATACTGATACTTCCAATTCCATTCCAGCACCACAAGGTCGATTCTGTCCCCTTTTCTTACATATAATTTCTTTTTCCGACAGTGAGAAACCTGGCTTTCGTTATCGACAATATATTCACTTTTTTGTTCAGTCCTGGAACAAAGTGTTTCGCTACAGAATTGCTAAACAACACTCTGACAAAAAGATGTATTAACTAAAGTATAGTATGCATGTGCATTCTTTCCATTTTAGCCTTATGGCATCCAGTCAAAATGCTATTTCCCAAAGTTACCTAAGTTAGTTCATGTTTTTTGCATCCCTTTGAAAGAAATCAAAATATAAAATATTTTATCCTAAAATGTATTTCTTTGACATATTTTGAGATGGCTGCCACAGAGCCAGCTAATTGAAGTGGGCCTGCAAAGCTGTTTTCTGTGGGGGAAATTTTCATCTGTAGAGAATTTCCATTAATCCAGTGAGCTCTTCCCGAATCCAGATCTAAGAAAGATTAACTGAGTCTAACACCTTTAAATGTCTGAAAGAAACAATTACCATCTATTATCTCTAATGACTCCTACTTGTGAAGTTTCATCTACATAATAAGACCACTTTTGCTAGCCAAGACTCTTCCTTTCTTTCTTCTATAACCTCTCTTACCACTAAAATTTTATTTACTTCCATAACTTGTTCTTGGCCATGCCCTGAGTGCACATTCTTTCTGTAACCTTAAAATGATGTATAAGCTTCTGTACATCACTGGGGAGTGATATGGTTTGGCTCTGTGTTTGGCACCCAAATCTTATCTCGAATTGTAATCCCGCAGTTTTGAGGGAGGGATCTGGTGGAAGGTGATTAGATCATGGGGGGCAGTTTCCCTCTTGCTGTTCTCATGATAGTGAGTGACTTCTCACAAGGTCTGATGGTTTTATAAGGGCCACTTCCCACTTTGCACGTAAGCGTTCTCTCTCCTGCCACCTCGTGAAGAAGGTGCTTGCTTCCCTTTCACGTTCTCCCGTGAGTGTAAGTTTCCTGAGGCCTCCCCAGCCATACGAAACTGAGTCAATTAAATCTCTTTCCTTTATAAATTACCCAGTCTCAGGGAAGTTCTTTATATTAGTGTGAAAATGGACTAATATAGGAGGTTTAGGTCTCCAGTCTAAAGGCTCCCATGTCTACATGCTAAATAAATTTGTATGCCTTTTCTCTCATTTATTTATCTATTTATTTTAGACTCAGTCTTGCTCTACCACGTGGGCTGGAGTACAGTACAGTAGCATGACTACAGCTCACTACATTTTCAATTTCCTGGGCTTAAGCAATTTTAGACCCTGGAATAGCTAGGACCATAGATGCATTCCACCATGCCCAACTAAGTTTTTTTCTTATTTTTTTAGAGACAGGGTTTCATTGTGTTTCCCAGGTTGGTCTTGAACTCCTGAGCGCAAGCACTCCACCTGCTTCAGCCTCCCGAAGTGAAAGGACTACAGGTATGAGTCACCATGCCCTGCCCTTTTGTTATTAGCAGTGAATCCCTACAAGTCTGCAGCAACGTCAATTCTTGTCCCTCAGAAGGGCATAAGGCAGAGTGAGAGATGGTAGCAAGTGCAGATGTGAAGGTTTGTTAGAAAGCTTTAGACAGAAAATGAAAAGAAGTATACTTGGAAGAGGGCCAAGAACTTGAGAGATCAAGTGCATAGTTTGACTTTTGACTTGGGGTTTTATATGTTGGCATTTTCCAGGGCCTGCGTTATTCCTCTCCTGATTCTTCTCTCGGGTTGGGCTGTTTGCATGCACAGTGGCCTGCCAGCACTTGGGGGGTGCCACATGTTTACTGGAGTTGTGTGTATGTTCACTTGAGGCATTCTTGCCTTATCACTGGAATGTTCTAGGAGGTTATATGCCAGTTAAACTCTGCCATTTGCCTTTGAATCGACATGTGTGGGCCCATTCACCCAATTCCTGAGATCATATTGGGAAGCTGCAGATCAGCAGTTTCAGGTGTTTCTATCTGTTGGGAGACTCCCTTTCCCCAGTGCTGGCTGCAACCACTTATTATTTTAGAAAGACAATTAATAACAGCCTGACCATCACCTGATGGTTGCCTGCAGTTCCGGTGAAATATGGGCCCCTCCCGCCCTGCTTATGTCTGCCTTACTACCTACTGTAATACTTTTTTCTTATTAATCTGCCTTTTGCAAGTTGTTTTTTTTTTTTTTTTTGGCAAATCTTCAGAGTGCCAAGGGGAACCCTTCACCCTTCATTGTGGTTATGTTCTTCATTTGTAATACTGAAACCACCCCCAAAGGGTGAACAAAAATTGCACAATGGATTCTGCACAGAAATATAGTTATAACTAGAATTAATTTGCATCCACATTTTTCCTATAGACAGGATTTTTCCTATAGACATTAGAATCATAGGCTTTTGCTTAAAGATTGCTTAAGATGTTTTTCAGACCCTGAATTCCAGCAACCAGTTTGAAGACCCTCACAGAAAAGGGAGATCAGCTGAGAATACAGCTTCTTCATCTCCCTGTGCCCTGACTTTACCCTGTACTCTTTAACCAACCAACAATCTCCATACTTTGGCCCACTCCCAAACCCTTAAAAACCCTAGCCCCAAACTCATCAGGGAGATGGATTTGAGGTTTTCTCCCATCTTTGTTCTGCGACCCTCTGATTAAACACCTTTCTCTGCTGCAAACCCAGCATCTCAGTATACTGACTTGCTGTGTGCAACAGGCAATGAATATATTACAGTTACAATAAGGTTTATTTCTTTCTGCTTGTATCCTTTTAGGGTCTACCCCCCCAACCCCACATCCTGCTTGATGTACTTATTTTGGGAAATATGTAAAGTATTATTCATCCCTAATTTCCTTTCAATCAATTTAGAGATATAGACCCCTGCTGATAGGGGACAGTCTGCGTATTTTTGTTACCTATTACATGACTATAAAAACATAATGACATTTTATATGTCAATACCTGGGTTATAAAGCTTTATGCCAAGATTTAAAAACTGATTTACTTTAACTCCTGAAAGGTGATGCCCCTTTTATCTTCTTTTATCCCCCTAATGGTTCTCCAACTCTGTGGATCTATAGATTCTTCAGCTTTACTTATATCAATAGCCTAAACATATATCAGAAATAATGAAGCTTTCTCATGAAACTGTTCTATCTCATGAAACACTAATGGAATGTTACCTGTTTTCGTTTTTTAATTAGCAATCATTTTTGATCATTTACACTCTAAAATGAAAATACGACATAATATTTGTAAATACAAACAAAGACTTACTGAGCACTCCTGAGGGCTCATTCGTCTCAATTTGGGCTTTTAGAAAACAGAGTTCTAAGTGTTTACAAGGACTTTTTGAAAGGCAACCATGAGTTGGTCACTGGCCCTGCCTGACGTAGGCCCCTGTCCTCACATAGGTCACAAGTGAGTTGGGCGAACTGTAGAGTGAATAATGTGCAATTTTTAGGTCAAAAGACCTGTGCACCCTTGCAATTTCTTCATTTGTGAAGAGGGATACATTATATAAGTTACATATGTTATTTATATCATTTAGATAAATATATATCATTTATATATCTACTGTGCATTATATACATTTATTTCTCTTTACAAGGAGGTAATAGAATCATTGTAATAGCTAATGAAATTATATGCGCCAAAATCTTTTTACGTTTTCAGCACATATAAAGCACTCAGAAAACGTCAGCCATTATTAGTACCATTATAATATCATTGCTATTTAAAACATAAATAACAGTTGCATAGGTCTCTCAATAATCTATAGTGTTTATCTGGTTTAAAAAAAGTCTCATCATCTGGGATGGAGAAGAGACAGAGAAAAAGAATGTTTATTAGATCTCATAACAATCTAATCCTGATAAACTCATTAAGGTAGATATTAATAAACTCATCTGTAAAACAAAGATAAGTAACCTGCCCAAGGTCATGCAGCTACTAAGTGACACGGCTTAGTACTAATCTAGATCTCACTATTAAAAAGGGATATTGGGTAGTGAGTTAGCTCTTTTAGAAGTAGATGCTTGGCCAGTCACAGTGGCTCACACCTGTAATCCAAGCACATTGCGAGGCCAAGATGGGTGGACTACCTGAGGTCAGGAGTTCGAGACCAGCCTGGCCAACATGGTGAAACCCCATTTCTACTAAAAATACAAAAATTAGCCAGGCCTGGTGGTGGGCACCTATATGACAGGAGAATCAGTTGAATCCGGGGGGGCAGAGGCTTCAGTGAACCAAGATTGCGCCACTGCACTCCAGCCTGGACAAAAGAGAAAAACTCTGTCTCAAAAAATGAGCTTTAGAAAAATGTCCTGAATTTTTGTGTGGAGAAAAGTGTCCAACTGCCCCCCAGAATAGAGTCCGAAAATATGGCAGAATCACTCCAGAGTATAGCGTATATACAACTGGGCAAAGGAGACTTAGAACACGACCTGGTTCCTGAGTAGAAATGTTCATTCATAGAATCCTCTTAGGTAAGTCAATTCCCCATATTCTGGATTTTTCAGGTCAATATTCATCCCACATATTCTGTGTCATTATCACCATGTGCATTTTTGGGCTAGGTTACCATTCCCACAGATCTAAGATATGACAGAAGAATTCCTACAAGTCTAGACTTGGCATCTCAAACTGGCAACTTGTCTTTCAAAGCCCACAAGCCCATTTTCTTTAGGAGACATTACCAAATCAAATCTAAAGTCTTCTCAATGCTGCATGTAGGTCTCCAGGCTCCTTCTGCCCCGAGTCACCATTCCTCCTTATTACTTTAGATCAACCCTCTTTATCCTTCATCCATATACCTTATGTGCTCAGTCCTAGATTGTTTATGTTAATCAGGCCCCATTCCAGATTGATTAAATGAGAATATCTGGAGTTGGGGCCAGGATAGGGATTTTAAAGGCTGCCCTTGCCCAGGTGTTTCTAATGAACAGCCAATGTTAGTCACAGCTCTAGGCCCTGTTCTCAATCCATACATCAGTCTTTTTTTCCCTCTTGTATTCTCTTCATAGTGAGCTGAATAGTGTCAGCCCCCCTCCAACAAATTAATGTTCACTTGGAACCTTAGAATGTGACCTTATTTAGAAATAGTCTTTTTTTTTCTTTTGAGATGGAGTCTCGCTCTGTAACCCAGGCTAGAGTGCAGTGGTGTGATCTGGGCTCACTGCAACCTCCGCCTCCCGGGTTCAAGTGATTTTCGTGCCTCGGCCTCCTGAGTAGCTGAGATTAACATGCATCTGCCACCATGCCCAGCTAATTTTTGTATTTTCAGTAGAGATGGAGTTTCACCATGTTGCCCAGACTGGTGTTGAACTCCTGACCTCAGGTGATCTGCCCACCTTGGCCTCCCAAAGTGCTAGGATTTCAGGTGTGAGCCACCATGACTGGCCAGAAACAGTCTTTTTAGATGTTATTAGGCAAGGGTGTCAAAACGAGGTGATCCTGAATTTAGGGTGAACTCTAAATCCAAAGACTAGTATATACAAGAAGAGAAGACACAGGAAAACACACAGGGAAGAGAGTAACGCGGGCAAAGACTGGAGTGACACAGCTCCAAGCCACAGAATGCCAAGGATTGCCAGGAGCCACCTCGGGATAAGGCAAGGAAGGATTCCTTCCCAGGGCCTTCTGAGGGAGTGCGACCCCACTGACACCTTCACTTTAGACTGTTAGACTCCAGAATTGTGAGACAGTAAGTTTCTATTGTTTTAAGCCACCCAATTTGTGGTAATGTGTTAGGGCAGCCCTGGAAAACCGGGACACACTACCACAAACTCACCTAATGTCTGCTGAGAATTGCTCAGATATTCTAAATATCCATGGATGTTCTTGTACCTCCAGAATTAAGCTGAAAATATTCTAACATTTAGGGACACCAAAGGGACTATAGCAAGGGGGTAACTGTTCACTTGAGATGCAGTCAGAGAGTCATGAGACTCTAGGGTCTTTCAGCAGCCCATGGAACCAGTGAGCTGGCCCAGATCCGGCCTCCCTAATGTATCTTCTCATCACTTCATTTCCTTTCCATTAGTGGCAGTGGAGGACATGGCTTTTATCTTCAGTGCCAAAGACACTAAGAGAATGAACTCTTCCTGGTAAGTAATTAAGGTTTTATTGCCTTCTCTCCCATCATCTCCTCTCTTTTCTATTGCTTCTGTGCAGGTCCCACTTTTTGAAATTATTCTGCTTTTGACTTCTGGTTCCTCTTCCTTTCAGCAGATGGAAAGGCAGCTCAACATCTGAGAAGTCAGCCTTACTCCCTGTAGGCAACAGCTGCTTCCAGAAACAGTCCTGTAATTGTCACCATCAGATCCATACATTTTCAAGGGAATTTGGTCCCACAACAGAAGTCATAGCTGAATCACCAGTAGTAATGCAGAGACTCAGGACATACTGGTTGCTTCTTGGCTTTTCCAACCCTCTACCATGCCTGATCATCTTTGTAAAAGTCTAAGAACAACAAATAAGCTTAAGGATAAACCCCCCACCCATCCACACCACCACAACCCCCTGTTAAACTCATTCATGGCTTGTAGAATCCTTTCCCCCACTGTCATTAAAATGTCTTTTACATTTTCCCTCCTTAAAACACCAGTTTACTGAATGGAAAACTATTTCCTAAATATTTGCTACACACACAGCTGTATATAGAGTTCCCAGAGGTTGAATTTTTTCTTGTCATCTTTTAAATCTACAGTTATATGTGGATTTAATTATCTTCTCTCTAGATTACTACACCAAGGTATAGTTCCCACTGGAAGATAATGATCTGACCTAACCTACGATTGGCTGAAGGTAAGAGAGTAGGGATCATCCCAAGAATTCTGGCATTGAGCTATATTTTAAATGTCTGTCTTCCTTATTAGTACCGTTGGTCCAGAGTGAAAAGAGAAAAAAGAATGGAGAACCCAATGGGGAAGAGTAATTCTAACAGCTCAGCCATCTGAGTGTTTCCTACTGCTAATACTTCAGAGAAATGCCTCAGACCAAATGCCTTTACCTATGTAGTCCCCAGGCTTTTCTGCACATTCATATTACTTAAGGAGCTTTTAAAAATCCTGATGCCCAGCTGATCCCCCACCCCCAACCCCAGAGCAATTAGAAGGTAATGTCTAGGCATAGGAGCTAGGTTTCCATATTTGTTAAGATCTCCAGTTGGTTTCAATATGCAGCGAGGTTTGGGACAAAGAATAGTTACCAAGATGACCAAATATTTAGATCCTACCATGGCTCTAAGACTCTGCGAAACAGAAATGAAATTATCTTACCCTCCCTATCAGAAATAGATATTCAAAGACAAGGGACTTTGAGATTCTTCGAGAAAGATATTATGTAAACATAGGCTATTATTATTGCAAGTAGGCAGGTGTCTGGGACATATAGTTCATTCTCTTTAATCATCCAAATGAGGCCAAATGTCCCAGGGATGTGGAATCAACTCCTCATTATGCCTAATTGGTACCAAGGAGCCAAATGCAGATGTTATGACAGGCAGCAGGAGCAATCATTGAACTCACTGCTACCACAGGAACAACCTTCAGCTGCACACTTTATTGTAGGCAAACCACCCCCCGCCACGAGGTCCAGAATCTGCTGCTATTCACCTCTGGATCAGCATGTGCATTGCAGAGCTAGTGGCCTTTTCTACACTGACTGATAATATGAAAGGGAATAGAACTTATCCTTTTAGCCGAGGTGCATCTAGCCTCATCATGCAAAATGAGAGTTTAATATTAATCCACTCATCTGAGTCTAATTCAACATAAAACATACCCCAATCTAACGATAAAGCCTAGAACTGCTGATATACCACACAGTAACCTCCTGAGTCTTGTTTTTCCTCCAGCAGTAACTATAGCAATAAAAGGTTGGGGGAAGAGTATAAATATTTAAGGACCAAAATAAATCTTTAAACGTTGAACAACCAGGTTATGTGATGGGTAAACTGGCGACTGGTCCCGAGATGGCAACTCATTGAATAATGATAGAAACAGCAAAACCTTGGCCATTCCTTTCCTATCAGTGTAGCATTAGTGCATGTCAGCTTTGTAATAGCTTAACTGGCTGGAGCTAGCAGATGGTGTTTTTATGGCCCTGTATAAACAGTATTAAGTCATTTTAACTCTTTCTCCATAACTCAGGTTTCCAATCTAGGCTGCAGTTGTCCTCCTCCTATCCTCCGAGTTGCTCATGAGGAAGAGTACTAACATTTATTGAGCACCTGTTATATACCAGACACTTCTCATAGGGATTTATTAACTCCAATTTACAGAGAACAGCTACTGAGGGCAGAGCCAAGATCTGAACTGATTATTCGATTCTATTGCTGTGCCTCCTCCCACTATTGGCATTTCATTCTGAACCTCTATTTTCGTTGATTAAATGCACAGGGAGGAGAAAAGCAGCTGAAGATGTCTGTTGAGTGATTACCCTCATAATCCATGACTAAGAACATCCAAATCAGCATGGCTTGTTCCTGCCTGAAATTATTACTTCTTAGGGTTTTTCGTGTGTTATTTCATTTATTGATTATTCTGTTTTACACTTACAAGATGTATTGCCTCTCCAGAAATAAATCTTTATCACTTGCTTCATCAATTCAATTAATTTAACAATGCATTGATTAAACTCCTACTTAAGTATTTGAGCATTTTAAAACATTTTTAAAAGGTAAAATCAGGACTCTCATGTGAATGATATGACAAAGGTTTTATTCAACTCTAATTCATGAAGGAACAAGCGAGATATATATAGCCATTTTAATAAACGAATGTTAGAATAAGATTGCTGGGTTACATGTGAAATTGACTAATGTCTTACCACAACCTTGAGGTTAGCACTTCCAAGACAGGTATTATTTGCATCTCTACTGGACAAAATTAACAAATTAACCTATGCCCCTGCAGACTTGCAAAATTGTCCAGTCAACAGAAAATCAAGCTAAGACCAGGGCTTAAACATGTAGTAATCCTTTTTGTTTTTTTCTAAGTTTGGATACTTTCCCTGACATTGTTTAGACACTGAAGTAGAAGATGTATGCATAGACAGTGACTGGAGAAATCTAGTCACTGTCTGAAAAGCCCTACAGCAAAGTTTAAGGATGCAAAACTTGGATACATTCATATCTTTTTTTTTTTTTTTTTTTTAGAATGAAAGAGAAAGAAAAAGGAAGAGATTTTAGAAAAAGAGAGAAAAGGAGAAAGAAAGAAACAGCAAAAGAAAGAAAAAAAGAATGAAAGAGAGAAAGAAAGAGGAAGAGAAAGAGGGAGAGAGAATGGGATTCTTGTTTTATTGTCCAGGCTAAAATACAGCCTAAAAATGAGTATTAAAAACCTCTTTTATGCCAATAATTGTGCTTAACAATGGAGACAGGAAGGAATAGGGGATGAAAATAACAAATAAGCAGCCAACCAATATTTTATTTAAACCTGTGAAATGCTATGCAACTGCTGGGGAGTGATTTACTTCCAATTATGTGGTCACTTTTAAAATAGGTATAATGTGATGCTGAGGAAAATGTATGTTTTGTGGATTTGCGGGAGGAGAGTTCTGTAAATATTTGTTAAGTCTAGTTGTTCCAGGTCTGAATTCAAGTCCTGGATATCCTTGTTGATTTTCTATCTCGTTGATCTATGTAATATTGACA
>PVKP010012086.1:0-59410 GCA_004027715.1 Plecturocebus donacophilus
GTCTGGAGATGGGCACTGATGATAGTTACACGATCATGTAAATGTAGTGTCACTGAACTGTACACTTCAAAGTGGCTAAAATGATCAATTATATCTTACATGTATCTTACTACAATCATGATGATGATCATGATGATACATATAAAACACATACACCTTTTTCGTGGAAAAATTAAGGAGAAACATCACCAAAAGCAAATACAAAGGCTGGCTCATCTAAGGATCCTAGAGCAAGAGATGATAAGCATTTACATTTTCTAAAAAGATGCACGTTTTCAACAAAAGAAGAGCCAAACTTAAAATCAGATAATGCTTAATATTTTTCCCCTTGAGGGAAAAATGGTTAAAAAATCTTGAACTGAGTTGAAATCAAAAGGCACACAAACCTCAAACTGTTTCAAAACAAGGAAGAAATGAGAATGTGGCTTAGTCATGCAAAATTTAAAGACTGAGTGAAGTCTCTGTACAGAGGAAATCGATGGAGAAAAAAGTAGTGAAGGGATCCTTTGAGATTATGGATAACGTCCTTTGTAATGTTTATGGCCAAAGATAGAATCATAAGTACTCTCCCGTGTTTTCTATGTAACAAAGACAACAGTAAACTAGATGTTTTGCTAAAAGAACATTTTAGAATAGGCGCTTTGTTTATCGAAGTCAGGGGTGGAGTGGCAAGAAAGGAATTGAAATAAAAATATGAGTGGAGCCCTGGAATATTACAAACAAAACACACTTGAACTTCATGCTTGCGTTTGTTTATGCACTACCTGCATGTAAGTATTTATAGGTGACATTTTTCTTTCTGATTTTGCTTGTAGAGATTTTATTCTAAAATGACATCTTCAAATCAAAATCGTTATTAAACACCATCTTTATAAGTTGTGTGTATAAGTGTATAAGTGCTCCATTTATTCTTATTTATTTTTATCTTAAAGTGACTTTAATAGAGAAATGAAGATTTTTTTTTTTTAAATCACATAATTGGCTGGGCAAAGTTGGCTCATGCATATAATATCAGCACTTTGGGAGGCCAAGGTGGGTGGATCGCTTGAGCCTGGCCACATGTTAAAGACCAGCCTGGGCCACATGGCAAAACTCCTTCTCTACAGAAAATACAAAAATTAGCCAGGCATGGTGGTGTGCATACCTGTAGTCCTAGCTACTTGGGAGGCTGAGCTGAGGGGATTGCTTGAGCCCAGGTATCGGAAGTTGTAGTAAGCTATGATCACGCTGTTCTACTCCTTCCTGGGCAATAAAGCAAGGCCTTGTCTCAAAAAAAAAAAAAAAAAGAAAACTCATTTCAAGAAAGAAGAAAATGGGATGATTATAAACAAGTCACTTGAGAAATTAGGTTTTATATTGATTTTCATGTTTGAAATAACTGGGAAGTGAAAGCTGACTGGAGAGCTGCGAACACTCTTGAAAAGAAATGGAATGATTTTCCTCTATATCCAACCTCACTGCTGACATGGAAGACTTAAGAAGAATTTAGGACTATTTTTTAAAAATGACTTTTTAAAGCTATGACTGACATACACAAAATAGCAGTACACATTTAATGTATACCATGTGATGACTTTGGAGTTTTATTTTTCCTACAAATTTCTTCAACAGAAACGCATAAGGATTTTAAACAACTATCCATCATTACCCATCTGGATTTTTAATTTCTTTTTTGTTTTTTACTAAGAAGATCATTCAACTAAAATAAAAAAAAACTCATGAATAGAGAATTTTATATTCCATACGTTTTCAAATGCTGTTAAAATACCAACATCACAACAACAGTTTGTTAATTATCTCTTTAGAAGAATTACTTTTCATTACATTATTGAATCATTAAGAGGGTCAAGGTCCTCAGGGGGTGTGGTATTTGGCAACTAGTAGACATTTAGTACATTTTAGCTAAATGAAGAAAGTTATCAGCAAGTATTTAAGGAACACCTATGCTACACCTCATCCTATGAAGGAAATGTGACACTTGGGCTTCTTCCTTAACTGTGAGTTTGCATATTTCCAACACTGAGAGACTTTCTCTGTTATTCTGCAATGTATTTGGAATGGTTTTCTAGATCAAGTGATAAAGGACACCGAAGAACTGGAGGATACT
Source organism: Plecturocebus donacophilus (assembly GCA_004027715.1). Lineage (NCBI taxonomy): Eukaryota > Metazoa > Chordata > Mammalia > Primates > Pitheciidae > Plecturocebus > Plecturocebus donacophilus. The sequence goes on from PVKP010012086.1 coordinate 2,108, forward strand.
TTGAATGGGCAGATTCATGTTCTGATAAAGAAGGGGAAGACTGTAAAGAGCACTGTTGTCGTTTAAACAAATAGTGGCATTGAGGAATGACAAATGAGGAAGACCAGGCTCTTCCTGGTTGTTTTTCTGGCAAGGTGGACCAAGCAGAAAGGAAAAGGACCTTGTTTCCCTTCCAGTGCCTGTCCAGACTGTTATCAGTGCTTAGCAGGGGTTAGTTGGACCTTCTTCTCCAACCAATAATGAAAACCAGGCTTCCTCACATGCGCTTGAAACTGAAACGAACTCAACGCAAGGGTAGAAAAATCCAGTGAAGACAGGGAGTTAGCTTGGGAGTTTAGCTTATGGATCACATTGGTAAGCTTCTTCGTTCAGCCAGTCTAGTTCTCTTTTTTGCTTTAGCTCTCAATCTTTGGCCAATTTATCTTTGCACTGTGGCAAAGAAAGATATTAATACTGTGTAATTCAAGTCAGCTTTCACTTCCCTCCAGTCAGCTTTCACTTCCCTGTTATTTCTAACATGAAAATCAATATAAACCCTAATTTCTCCAGTGACTGGTTTATAATCATCGAATTTGCTTCTTTCTTGAATTACACAGTATTAATATCTTTCTTTGTGTAACCCCCCCCCCGCCCCACTTCATGGCTCATTGCTGTTATGATTTAACAAAAGAAGGTATCATTTTGCTGTCTTTTATTAAGGAAGAAACTCTCAGCTAAGATGGCCCTTCTTAAGATTTGCTTGACTTCAAAAATATACTTAGCTCTTGACTTCAAATAATTTGCAGGCATTACCTTGTTGTTGCGTTCAATCCCAATATAATCTGCCTCTTCTGGTATCATTACAAAGAGTTCAGCTTCATAGGCTCCTTCCCCTTCATTTCTTGCATTTATTATGAGCATAAGGTGATTTTCATCTCCAATGATTACCTGATGCTTATCTCTAAAAATGACGTTTAAAAAGAAGTATTAGGTACTCTACTTCTTGGCTTTGTGAATATTTTGTTTAAGGATTTATTGAAGGGCAAAAGAAAAATGGCAAATGCAAATAAAGAAGACAGACCATCATGAAGAGATAGTAGGAAGAGGCAAGAGAATCATCTCTGGGTAAAAAGGGTAGGAAAACATGCCCTTTGTTTTCCTAGGTTGGTAAATGTTTAACAACCAGTTCTTTAAAAAAAAAGTATTGATTTATAGCATTTTCAGATTCCAGTGGTGTCAATCCATGCACTGTGGTCAACTTCAAGCTACCAACATATTTAACAATCTACCAACAAAATTCCTGCAGATTTAACATTTCACTTACAACCCAGAATGAAACAGCTTCAGCATGTTACTGAAAACATACATTAGTAAGAAAACGGGCAATGGAATAAAACGAAGAGAGATGGTTTGGAAAGTAAGGGAGAGATTAACACAAAGGAAATACTGAGAGGGAAGAAGCAGGCAGATACAATAAGATCTTAAATCACCAGCAGAGGATTTCAAGGTATTTTGAAGAAACGTGGTTCACTTAGAACTGCAAATCAAGCCAATATTTGGAAATACCTATTCCACTTTTTCTTTTCTTTTTTTAAAAAATTTAAAGCACAGAGAGACAAAGGAAAAGGAGAGAGAAACAGCTAACTCTCACACTGAATGAGAGAAAGAAAAGTCGCTCTCACACTGAGATAATCCAGAAAGATGGAATCCAGGAGAGGAAAGCAGCTTCCACATTGAGTGGAAGGGAATAGAGAGAGAGAGAGAGAGAGAAACAGGAGACGAGAGAAACCTTCCATGAGAGAGAGAGAGTGTGTGGAAGCAGGACCCCAGAGGGGAAATCCAGGAGGGAAAAGAGAGCTCCCACTATGTGGGAGGGGATTCCAGAGAGCTAGAAATCCCCTATTCCACTTTTAAACCTTACTCAAAGTGATTACATTTGAAGTTGATAAATTATGAAATTTGGGGGAAGAGGCTTTGAGAATTTACCAAGCAGATTCCAAACACTGGCAGTGGGATAGTTCCTGGGAGGGAAAGCAACACAAATCTGTTTATTGACCACAGGATGCTTTACATCTGAGTCTATGTCTTCCCATAACAGAATGCAGTGCAATTTCCAGGGCTGGAATGCGGGTGTCCATTCCTGGCAACTGTGCAGCCCTTTGATTCTTACTTGATTTTGTGACACCTTCTACTTTACTCCAGAGAGTGCTATTTAAGTTTGTTTTTTCAGTAAGTTATAATTAATTTTGTTTTGACAGTTTTAAGAATGCTTTTGAGTCATGGGGTGCTGAAAAAAGTTTGGTTAAAGTGTAGATGGAACCTGCCTGTCAGAATCCTTTGTCTACTTGACTGAGGCAAGTAAATATAACCCAAGCCACCCCATCAACTTTTGCTGAGTTTACTTTCAACAAAAACATGTTTTTTTTTCTTTTGCTTTTGATGAAAGGTGAAATGGCCCAGGCAAAATCTAAGGTATGTCATTTGACACCAATGACAAATAACTGACTCAATCCACAGGCTAACCCAAAGTGTAGCCAAGCTCAAGAATTTCGCACAGCATATTTTTTGGTAGTCGTTGGAAGTGTAGACTTTCTGCAGAGAACCTTTAAGTTACTACTTGTAATTCTATTAGATAGAATGCACATGTTTAGTTATTTAAACTTACGGTCTAGCTGACAGCTTCAAGTCAGGAACACACAGATTGTCTTCTCCACAGTCCACCAGAATGTGAGCCTGTGTTGTAGAAACACGCATCAGGAACAATCTAGGAAAACCTGAATCACATCTTTTTTCTTGAAAATTCTGAATGCTGCCACAAATGGAACCAGAGCTTTCCTCTCACCATGCATGACTCTACCCAAGCCAATGCCCTACATTTCACGGTGACCTCCCAATACAGGCTACTTTACATGATAGCCCCATTCCACTGCACTCTGAAATATCTGCAAAGAATGCAACTCCGGCAGTGTCATGAGGATTACAGGCTGTATTGCTTCCATTATAGCCACATTTTGAACAAATTAAATCTTGGTTGCACAAGAGGAAAGGCTTCCGAAAAACACAATCATGCAGTGTTTCAGGAAACATGGTAGGAAAACTCCCAAATGTTCCATGTCTGCATGCAGAAATAAAAAGGAAAAGAGCTGGCTTTAGTCTTAAAGCCCTAAGAACAACACCACAGAGAGCCTGCTTGAGCAAATGCCGTCAAAGACTGCCAAGGGTTTACCTGTTCACTAACAACGTTTTCTCTGTAGTAGTTCAGTATTGGTTTCACTTCCAGGCCTTCTTTAAAGGTGGACTCATCCAAACTGTAATTCAAACTAATGTTGATTGGAGATAATTTATCTCGGAATTCAGTTTCATCCTAGGAAAAATAATCACAAACTCAACAGAGGCTCCATGAAATAGCTGCAAGATGTCAGCATGCAAAAATCAGGCAACACTGGAATTTACTCAATGAAAGTGAACAATGAAACAATTATCTTTGCAGCAGGCTTAGATCCAGGCTGATTTAATGTGGCATATAGGAGCCAGCATACTCAATATATGTGCAGTGATTAAATCATTTAGAGCTGTGGCTTCATTGAAATATACTTCTGGAGCCAATCTTTGGGTTCTCCAGACCTTCAACAACTCATGCAGAATTGGTCAAGTTGCAAAGTAAAAGATTACACTTGTACGCCATAAGTGTCACAAAAACCATCATGAATTTGGATTTTTGTTTCCATGAGGTTGCTAGGATTTGTGAGTTCTCTGCGGCTCAGAAGAAGAAAACATCTTGATTCTCTTCCTCTCACCATCTTTTAAAACTCTTGCTTGAATGAATTTCAGAACACCTTCAGGACATTTGAATTTTCTCTTGGAAAAAGAAACAGAACTCCTTTAGTGGGTAGGGGTAAGCGCCAAAGAGCAAGCACAAAACACACAGTGGATGTGTCACCCTTCAACTGTGTGCCAATCAAGGGTCATATATCCAACTTTTTATTCTTGAGTGTGATTGTGAACCTGTGATCTTCCCTAGGGTGGCCCTTGCTAACTAAGTCCCCTAAAGGCAAAGAGAAATTGAGACAGTTAACCTCACAACTGCCAAGGTGAAGATAGGTAATTGTGTTATAAACATTTTTACTTTTTAAATTTTGGTACGTTTTGAAGTCACTGTAAAAATACATTAAAGAAGGTAAATTATAAATTACTTCTAATAAAAGCTTTGAATGCCTAAATGTTTTCCTGAGTTGGCTCTGAAATGTGCATTGATAAAATCTAACAAGACATACTCACATAGGAGAAAAATTCACATAAATTGTGTTCCACTTTTATGTTTTTTGGGGAGGAGGTGGGTAGAAATGAAAACCATGTGAGTTTAGAATGCTATTATAAAGATTTTGTTCAAAATGAAAAGAAGCCTTAGAAATTAACAGCAGCACATCGTTAGGTTAGTTGAAGTCAGGGTCACGAAGAGCATATTTGACCTTAAAATAAAGTTTCCTGCTTTGAAAATGAAAACAGACGGATGGGGGTCTATGCAGACAAATATGATGGTTAAATGGAGAAGAATGGTTGGAATTTGGATATGAAGGTGAGAGGCCAGAGAAGTCTTTCTGGAATACTTACTCGAAGGTAAACGATGAAATCCTGGCACTGGTGGGATTTCTGCCATTTTATCACAAGAGGGAAGACGCGATGAGCCTGATGGTTATCAAGGAAGAGCGTCCGTTTAATGGCTCCTTTCTGTTTCAGGGAATCTAATTGCACCTCTGCCACTAAGACTAAAGGACAGAAATAAAGTAGAGAAAAAGTATTCAGTGAACACGGTGCTCTATCAGAGAGAAGAATTTCCATTTCAAGTTGCTTATTCAGGAAACATTTATTTTTCATAGTTGAGATCAAGCATGATAAATCAGCTGGAAAAATTTTATAATATACTCTCCAAGCTAAAAATGTTTTATAATGGTTTTATAAAAGTTGTTATTTTCCCTATAATTATATGTTCTTATAAATAATAGTATTACCAAGTATTGAAGTAATATTTTTGTAGAAGATTCCATATATGCAACAGAAACCCTTGGTATTCATCACGGTTTCTTTCATTTCATATGGTCTGTGCAGAGAAAATATTACTGTTCAACTTTCTGAATAGAGTATAAAAATGAAAACATGCTTACCTATTGTGTTCAAAATGCTCTGGCCTCTGACAGATGCACATACTCTCAAAGAAAAGCTATAGAAAATAATAGTAATTTATTGGTTAATAAGGTTTTGAATTTAAAGTAGAAGTCTTCCTTTATCTCATCCCAGATAATGAATATCATTTTCTGTATATATTTCTAATTACACACACACACACACACACACACCCCTTCTACCAATTGGTCTCAACATTAATACAGTTAAAACAAGTGACATTATTATTACATGGAAGGTAATACTGGAAAATAGTACATGATATTAGCTGATTTACTCAATTGCTTAATTAATCAATTAGTTGTTGCTTTTATCCAATAAATACATGCAAGTATCTTCCATGTACCAGGGAGGGAAAAATTAAGCAGCATGGCAAAAGGATAGCTAGAAGTAAAATCTGGAGGTAAGAATCTGGACCCACTTGAGGAAACTAAAGAAATTTCATGTGGTCAGGTAACTGAGCAAGATGGCTAAGTTGTAGGAGGGGAGGCTGGCTTGGTGGATCGATGAGGAACAGGGCTTCGGAAGTCATGCTAAAAAATGCAGATTTTATCCTAAGCATGGAGCATCATGGTATGCTTAACTGAAAACACCCACTCTGCGTGGAAGGAGATGGCATTTGGCAGAAGCTTGCTACAGTTGGGGTAAGACTGGAGGCAGAGATGAGAAGAGGGAAGGGAGTAGAGAAAATAGGAAGCTTAGCATGGCTTTCTCAAGCTATGTAGGCACAACAATACAGGCATAAAGACAATAATGAGAGGGCAGATGTCCACGTGAGACACTTTAGAGTTGTGCCTTCACTATCATTCAAGGCAATGTCTGCACTGGCTTATAGGATGACACTTGGCTTTGGTCTGTGGCCACAGATGGAATGAGAGATGGCTGACTCCTGGCTGCCTTTGTTGAATGAATGTGCTCACCTCTCCCCGAAAAATTCCAAGCCCTAACAGCCATCACTAAAGATGGGGCCCTTTCACATTTCTAGGAAAGTGAAAATATAAGAAAATGCTTAAGTATGATTTAATGACAACCATAAACTTTTTACCAGTAAAACACTATAGTATGATTTGAATATTTCTACAGAATTCAAAGGGAGTAAATAATCCCTGATCATACTTGAATTATGTGTCAGCTTCCTGTGTCAAATGTAATGAAAAAGTGTCACATCTGGGATTCATCTATCTACCGTGACCTCAGTCAATGTCTCCCCTCAGGGTAAATAATTTGCCACATACCATTAAGCCAAAAGTTTCCTGAAATGTCTATGCTATTACAAGTGTTTATTCCACTTCCCCAGAGAAATCACAGATTCCAACCCACTTCTGCTTCAATTAGAATTATTCAAGAAAGATGAATAGTTAATCACATCTTTCAATTTTGTAGTAAGTCTGGCTTTCAAAATTGGCATTTTCTGTGTCCAGCTTTTTTGGAAGCATTTGAACAAGTATGTTCAAATCGGTCAATGATCTTTTTTCTATTCATCATTAACTGTGTAGACACAGGTCATTAGCTTTTATAAAATAAATTCCTATTTGTAATGAAATCAACATATATACATTAAAATCATTTTGGATGCAGTATTTTTTAATACAAACAGTTCAAAAGCAATAAAAAATTTTTAATAAAGGAATAAAGTTATAAGAATGAACATCATTTTTTCCTTATGTATATGGTTGATAAATGATGTTATCAGCTAAAAGGTTACTATTGATTTATGAATTACATGTCAGTATGAACTTCTATTTCTTTTTTAGTTCTCCCTTTTCAGTTAATATTATCTGAATATCATTAACAACTGGATGACTTTAAGTTTTTTTCATAATAGTTTAATATCACTGTTACAATTTACTGAATTATCAGTAATAGCACTCCAACCTAAACCTGCCACTTCATAAATTACTTTAGTGGAAAAGTATCTGTCAAGTCATAATTTTTCAAGCACTCTCTCCTGATCTATAAAAAAGATTTCAAGATTTTATAGTAGTGGGTTGATGTATTCACTTTGAAGTTAGAAAAACATATATACTATATTACATATAAACATACATACATGATGGGTCATATAGACCATAGAATTAGGGTGACTTGCAGGTCTATAGCTAATTACAAAGTATACTTGGGTCTTTAGGAAAAGCAATAAACTTTTATTAAATTAGAATTTAAATTTCGAACTAGAAATATTAGTCATTTTCAGTATGACCCATTAGTCTAAATAGACTGATTGGAACAAAAACCCATGAAATCAACCCAGGTCCCTTACTACATAAATTCTAAATGAAACTATTTCTAGACAGTGCTTTTGATATGGCCAGAAGGCAGGGCGCTATACTGCCTGATCCTCTGAGTCTAGCCCCCACCCAAGCATGGTTGGAATAATGATTCTGTGATGTGACTGTGCTCATAGCTGTTTATGATGAAGAGAAAATGAGATAAATGTGAAACATAATTTGAAAGTACAAAGAAATTTATTTTACATTCTCATCAAGTTTTCAATCCATTTCGGTGGTAGCAAATAGCAGATTTCACATAGTCACTCAAATCTGACACGTTTTTTTAAATCAGGTTTGACAGGTGGGTAGTTACTGACTTTACATTTCTAAAATTAAGCTTTCCAATAAATAATTTTTCTTTTTATAATTGGTTAGTCACCAATTATATTAATACTTATTGAGCTGGCTTTTTTTTTCTTTTACTTACTTAAAAATGCCAATAAAGATAGATACTTTATAAAATGACACAGCTGTTTGAAAGACACAGAAATCCACATCGATGGAAGTGAAGAACTATTTGCCAAGCAGAGTTTATGTGATGGTTTTCAGATGTATGATATAAGGTTATATCAAATACAGACACAAATAACAGAGACTTTTCAATCGTTTTGGAAAAACTAAGTATATTCCTAAAATAAAGAAAAAAGAGAATCAAAGAAACACATTCTAGACTGAACCAGCTGTTAACTTACTGTCTTCTGAGACTCTGAGGCACCATTCACAAATTTTGCATGTGTAAATAAGACCTCTTCGAGAAAAATGTATGCAATAGAAACAAATATAATTGTAAAGGAATATACATTTGTCCACATAACAAATTGGACTTTATCTTAATAATATGACTAAATGCAGTAAGAAAATGGCTCATGAAAAGAAAAACATTTTCTGGTTAAACAGTAATATTCTTTCCATACAACCAAACAGAACTCTTAATCTGTTAAAATAAAAAAAAAACCACTTCAATCTTATAAAAATATCCATTAAACTAAAAACCCTTAGAAACAGTTATCTAGTTCAAAACAACAACATTCTATATCAGAGTGTACCACATATGTTTCTAGGAATTCAGCCTAGATGTCCATTTAGTTATGGAGGTGTGAACATAGGTCTATTTGGGGGAAATACTGAAGTTTTAATACTCATGAACAAGTAGCAACTCTCACAGTTTATTGACTGTTCATTTAATCATGCAAGAGTAAGGAGAGATGCTGTCTCCCTCACATATTTTCTCAGATCAGGTTTTCATTACACTATTTTATGGTTTTAAACCATTTTAAAATGTGCCCAGGGCAATTGCCAACTCTTTTCAAAAGCAGTTAAAGAAGAGGACACTCTCAGCCACACTCCCCAGCAGCCAGCAATAGGATGTTTTTCAAAGAATTCTTCAAGGTCCTCTAAGTTCCCACCCTCCACCCTCAAAAGCTGTCACTCCAGTATGAACTCCTGTCAAAAGGCCATCAACAACATGTTAAAATTGGCTGGAAATAACTTCTCTGGGTCAAGACTGGTTAGTTCTGCAATTCTGACATTCTCAGAAACTAAAAATACTGTCTGAGTTAGAGCATATCTCCTGAAAAATAAGGGCAAAACATCAAACACCCCAAGCGTTTTTTGATCTTTCAGAGGATATACCCTGATTGTATTAACCAACAGTTACTTCTAACCCTTGAGGACCTACATAAGGGGAAACAAAATGGTATTTTCTTGAGCCGTGTTACAGTCAAGTTCCATTTGTACTCCCTCCAGATGGCTAACAAAATTCAGAAGGAACACTTTCAGAAGCTATATCAGCCAGTTTCTGAAAGTCCAGGCAAAGCCTCATCATCAAGGCAAAAGGAATAATTCAATTGCTATTCTTAATGACAGACACGAAAATACAGTTTATGGCACAAAAATCTTTACTTTTAGAATGTGTTCCTTCTGTCTAGTTGTATGTGCTAAGTTACAAAACTGGCATCTGTTGTCAGCACAGAAAACCTAGTAAATTAACCCAGTAAATTGACGAGTCAGGGGACATTGGCTGGGCATGGTGGCTCAGGCCTGTAATCCTAGCACTCTGGGAGGCTGAGACAGGTGGATCACCTGAGGTCAGGAGCTTGAGACCAGCCTAACATAGTGACACCCTGTCTCTACTGAAAATACAAAATTAGCCAGTCATGGTGGTGGGTGTCTGTAATCCCAGCTACTCGGGAGGCTGAGACACGAGAATTGCTTGAACCTGGGAGATGGAGGTTGCAGTGAACCAAGACTATGCCACTGCCCTCCAGACTGGGTGACAAAGTGAGACTCCATCTCAAAAAAAAAAAAAGAAAGAAAGAGGATATTATATGTGCCTGAAAAGCAGTATAGCAGTATAAGCATATGCCAAAATGTAAGAGTCTAGATATTTTGTTATATTTTTACCTTGGCTAGTATTTATTTTAGTATACCAAGAATCTAAAAGTGATCTCCAAGATCTGTTTCACTGGGAATTTCTCCAAATGTTTTTATCCCTCTCATATCACCTAGAGAAGTAGCCTTTGAATGATAAGGCGATAGCCAAAGAACAGCACCATATCATAGGTTCTCTGGACAGACTAATTCCTTGCTACTCAAACGTGGGCCACAGACCAGTAGCATCAGCATCTCTTGAAGCTTTTTTCTAGAAATGCAAAATCTAGGCATCACCCCAGACTTACTGAACCCACACCTGTATTTTTCACAAGACACCCATGTGATGTGAATTCACATTGGACTTTGAGAAGCCCTGGACTAACTCACCAGGCTGCGGAGGTCATAGAGTCTGGAATCTGGCAAGTTTTATTTTCAAGATTGATAATCACTGGGTGCAGCAGAAGCTGGGCATCTACAGTCACAACCGGTCTTGCTCTGCAGGGAGAAAATGCAGGGTTTGTTTGAATAAACCACATAGGTGATAGGAAGGAAGAAGCCCACTTCACTGCAGACTGAACTCCGCAGTAGATGGAATACTTTCAGAGGCCACTGCCAACGTTCTCAGCATTTGTGCCAAGAATTTTGCTCACTGCATGAACAGGTAGGCACCACACTCAGCTAATTACCTCAAAACACATCTGGAAGTACACAAACACAAACAAAGAGTGCTATAAGTCTGTCAAGCAAAGTTGTATACACAAACCTAATTTCTTTATGAAGTGGGCCTCCAGTAGTATGGCAATATGCTGTGAAATATTGCTCTGCCATCTGCTAGCGTATCTGTTTCCATATCTGATGAAATACATCATCTTACAGCCATTTGTGTCCATGAGCACTTGAAGTTTGCAAATTTTGTTGCATCATTGATAATTTTAAAATTTCCATCGATAGTTTTCAAGTTGAGCTTTGCAAATTTAGCTAAACACATGAAGATGGGTTTTCAGAATAATTCTGTACATCAGTCAGAGATGTGGTTCTTAATCCTGCCTGCACAGTAGAATCACCAGAGAGCTTTAAAACAAATTATATGCCGAGGCCCTCCCACACCAACTGATCCAGAACCTGTGGGGTAAGGACCAGACACTGGAATTTTAAACCCTCCAGGTGATTCTAATATGTAGCCAGATTTGAGGAGAGAGACTGATAGGGTGTAAGTAAACTCAATTTCAGCCAACCAGATGAGGATAACAAAACAAAAAAGTATGAATAAATCATGGGGGAAGGGAATGGAGCAGATTTTATAGCTTGGTTCCAAGATATGACAGTGGGAAGCCAAAGTCCCCAAATGACAGGGAGAAATGATGCCATGTTAGATAAGTTTTCCCCCAACAAGAGGAAGGGCTATGTCTTGGGGCAGAATGGGTTTACAGTACTGCCTTAAACAATAAGCAATGCACCTGCTGTGATCTCTCCTAAGTTCCTTCATGCTACTTGTCTGTATTTTGTTACATAATTTTGCTTTCAGTAGGGTGTTAGTTCCACCCCTTGGAAAAGCTGATGATAAAACAGAACTAGATATGCAAGAGATGTATTGGGGTCAAACATCTATGAGGAAAAGCGGAGAGAGAGTGGAGGCGGCTGGGAGTTCTGATCCCTGGTAGGATCAAGGGAAGGACAGAGGACTAGAGAAAAAAGTTCTGGCCTACGCAATGGTGAGTGCTTGAGCTAAATTTGCTGGTGAGAGGAGTTCCATGTCTTGCAAAAACAGGCCTGTATTTGTGCTCTTGTTGTTTCTGCTAATTGGCTGGGAGCAGCTCATGGAAAACACAGCCTTGGCATGAAAGCTCATGGAAAACACGGCCTTGGTGGATTGGAAGCACGGCAGCTGAGCTCTGTGTCCATTCTGCTCCAGCAGCTCTGAGTGGAGCAGCACTCCATGGCTACCGCAAACCCAAGCCCCATACTTCAGACACCTGGAGGGTTTCAACTGATTCTCTAGAACCTTAAGCGAGACATCATTGGTACAAATCAACCCTCTTTGAGTTTGTCTTGGAACTGATGAAGAACACCTTACCTATTTGAGGAAACCTAACCTTTGAACCTCATTGGGAGCTGACTAGGTTAACACTATACGCCTAGTACACCCAGGTATGCCCTCGGCCTTTTGTCTTGATATCCTGACCTAGTGTCTTCAATTCTCATAAAATGTTTTTTCTTTTTTTTTTTCTTGAGATGTAGTCTCGCTCTGTTGCCCAAGCTGGAATGCAGTGGCACAGTCTCTACTCACTACAACCTCCACCTCCCAGGTTCAAGTGATTCTCGTGCCTCAGCCTCTTGAGTAGTTGAGATTACAGGCATGCACCACTAGGCCTGGCTACTTTTTGTATTTTTAGTAGAGATGGGGTTTTGCTATGTTGGCCAGGCTGGTCTCAAACTCCAGACCTCAAGTGATCTGCCTGCCTCAGCCTCCCAAAGTGCTGGGATTACAGGCATGAGGCACTGTGTCCTGCCATAAAACATTTTTAAAGCAGCTAAAGTTGAGCAACACCCCTCTCCCAGTTACTATTCTGTGTATGCCCCATGCATATTTTCATTGAATCCTTTGAACAGAGGTAACCTTAAAAATATTGTTATCCTTCATTTACAGATCAGAAATCCGAAACTCTGAAAGTGATAAGAACTTGCCCAAGATTACAAATCAGTGAGTGTATGGAATGTCCAGGCTTGGAATCCATGGCTGTTGTATTTGAACTGTTTTCAATACTTGTCTTTGGAGGCTACCTACTCCTGGAATGTTCTATTCCTTAATTAATGTCCAGTTTGATCATAGAAGCCAGGATAAATAGTAACATTCTTCTACCCTGCACCCCTTATTTACAAGTGAACATTTCAATGTATTTCCAAAGCAAAGATAATAAATCAAGTATAGTAACATCTAAAAAGTGGGTCATTTTATAAGACCTGCTTCATTTCATATCTTATTTAACATTATGTTCATAAAATCTGGAAGTTTGGTCATGCAATATGAGAGAACAAATGCAAAGAAAAGAAAGAAAGAGTGAGAGCAAAAAATACCTCTAGACTTTAAAAAAAGCATCTAAATATTCACCAGAATAAATTGCTGAAATGTGCTCTTTTAAGGCAAAACAAGAAACTTTATTTGAAATGAGAAAAACATTTGAATACTACCAACCACGTACCTGTAAACAGCGACTTTTCCTGTTCCAAATGCACCCACAATCAAATCTTAAAAAGACGAAAACACAAAACACAAGCATGAATCGTATACAAACAGTTTACTAAGTTCATAATCATAAGTAGCACATAGAAGACCCCTACATGCTGACTGTATGAGAGTCACAAAATTAGAAGAGGAAATCACACCTTTCTTAAGGCATTTTGGAAAGGATGTTGGAGTTTCACTATAACCAACTTGCTAAAACAGCAATCAGTAGATCTCAAACCTTTCTGTGCTTAGGAAGGCCAATTTCTTTATTTTTTTGAGATGGAGTCTCGCTCTGTCACCCAGGCTCGAGTGCAGTGGCGCCATCTCGGCTCACTGCAACCTCCGCCTCCCAGGTTCAAGCAGTTCTCCTGCCTCAGCCTCCCGAGTAGCTGGGACTACAGATGCTTGCCATTGTGCCTGGCTAATTTTTTGTATTTTTAGTAGAGATGGGGTTTCACCATGTTAGCCAGGATTGTCTCAATCTCCTGACCTCGTGATCCATGCAGTTCAGCCTCCTAAAGTGCTGGGATTACAGGCATGAGCCACCGCACCTGGCCACGAAGGCCAATTTCTAGAAACTCATCATCCCATCACTTTCCTATCCTCCAGGTTCAAGGCACATACTCCCAGGGAAGGAAAGGGGAAAAGTCACATAATTAGTGTCTGCTAGGTACCAGGCTCATTACACATTTTTCATATTATCACTCTCGCCAGCAAATACTCTATGAGGAAGGATTATTCACCCTGAAGTGGGACATTCTGATCGACATTTTGACACAACCCTTTGCTCTTTACAATTAATATGGGTGGTTAGTATACTTTTGGCAAAGCAATCAATAGTATATAAAATAACTAACACAATAACCTTAAGTAACAACAGCAATATTAACAAAAGCACAGGGAACGACACTATGCCAGGGGTCCTTTTAAAGGATTTTCTTTAATTGATTTTTAACAAGAAGGTAGGAGGTCTTTATTATTAGCACAATTTTGCAAACGAGTCAGTTGAGACTTAAGAAGGCTAAACTATACATTTCCTAACATTCACACAGGTAGGCAAGTGATGGAACTGAGTGATTGCAGTTGAGCAGTCCTGGACTAGGTAAGAGGGAATGCTCACAGTTATTTCAGTGACTGGCTAACATAGAGGTCAAACTGTCGACTAATCTCATTTACAATGGCTGTCCCTGGTAGAAGCAATCAAACACAATAAAAGATGACAATGGCTAAATCTGCAGAGCAAAATTTAGATGCAAGAAAACTAGACTTCTATGGAAAAAATCTAAGTGTCCATCAACAGTGGATTGGATAAAGAACATGTCATACATAAACACCATAGAATATTATGTAGCCATAAAAATGAATGAAATCATGTCCTTTGGAGCAATGTGGATGGAACTAGATGCCATCATCCTAAGTGAACTCAGAAACAAAAATATTGGATGTTCTCACTTATAAGTGGGAGCTAAAACAATGAGTACACAGAGACATAAAGATGGTAATGATAGCCATTAGGGACTCCAACAGGATGGAAGCAGGGAGGGTGATAAAGGTTGAAGAATTACCCACGGAGTCCAGTGTTCAATATCTGAGTGATGAGTACACTATAAACCTAAACCCCTTTATGCAGTATACCCATGTAACAAACATGCACATGTACCCACTGAATCTAAAATAAATTTAAAAAGAGAAAAAGAAATCTGGACTTGGTAGAAACAAAGGCCACAGAAGAAGACTTAGAACTGTTGAAACTACAATTGGTTAATTCTAGCAGAATAGGAATGAAAATAGAAAAACAAAAAACGAAGGTAGAGGAAGGTCCTATTTGGCTACTCCATATGGAAAACTAATTCAGGAATTGAATTGGTGTAATGGAATTTGCACAGAAAAATGACTTATAGCCGTATTCCCTAGGCACTCACGTTTTGCATATGTGATACTGAGTGTCAGCTTGACTGGACTGAAGGATGCAAAACATTGTTCATGGGTGTGTCTGTGAGGGTGTTGCCACAGGAGATGAACATTTGAGTCAGTGGACTGGGAAAGGCAGACCCACTCTTAATCTGGTGGGCACCATTTAATCAGCTGCCAGTGCAGCCAGAATAAAAGCAGCCAGAGGAATGAGGAACAGCTAGACTGGTTCAGTCTTCTGGCCTCCATCTTTCTCCCGTGCTGGATGCTTCCTGCCGTCAAACACTGAACTCCAAGTTCTTCAGCTTTGGAACTCAGACTGGTTTCCTTGCTCCTCAGCTTGCAGCTGGCCTGTTGTGGGACCTCATCTTGTGATTGTGTGAGTCAATACTCATTAACAAACTCCCCTTTATGTATACATCTATCTTATTAATTCTGTCCCTCTAGAGAACCCTGACTAACAGACTGTGCCTGTGAACAGAGACAGACTGTGATGATTCTTCCCTTGAGGGCTTAGTGTCTCTGGGAATGGCCCTTAGTCTATTACAGTCAGGAATTAGAAAGTAAGTGGCCCAGCTTCCTTATCAGTCAAGTGGGATAACTGAGGTCTGTTCTCTGATTCTTTGCTTTTCCCAGCAAGATGGGGCCCTGATTGCCCATAGTGGAAACTAGCTTGATGATCATCTTTACTACATTCTTCTTTTCCATGTCTCTCTTTTCTGCTCTTATCAGTATTTCTTGGGATTTCTTAAATATACTGCTTGTTAGGCTGGGTGCAGTGATGCACACCTGTAATCTCAGCACTTTGGGAGGCCAAGGTGGGCGGATCACAAAGTCAAGATATCGAGACCATCCTGGCCAACATGGTGAAACACCATCTCTACTAAACAGACAAAAATTAGCTGGGCATGGCAGTGTGCGCCTATAGTCCCAGCTACTCTGGAGGCTGAGGCAAGAGAATCACTTGAACCTGGGAGGTGGAGGTTGCAGTGAGCCAAGATCATGCGACTGCACTCCAGCCTGGGCAACAGTTGAGACTCCATCTCAAAGAAACAAAAAACAAAACCAAAAAAAAAACACTGCTTGTTTTCTCATCCTTGTCTTAATGCCTGCCCTAGGACAACCCAATCTAAGACACAACAATACTTGCTAAAATTTTTGTTTGAAAAAAAAAAAAAGATCTGAAAGTTCTCCAGGTCAAAACCACTGTCAGACGTCTTCTATTTTATGGATACAGAATCAGATTCAGTTATTAGACTAGGAATTTGACTCCAAAGCTTCATATTTAAAAAGCTGTGCATGCTGATGTTCCAATAAGTTAAACAGAAGACATTTAAAGAGCTCTGTATTTGTGAAATTAAAGAACACGTTAAGCAAAGGTCTACATCTTGGCCACCTGTGGTTCAAGGACTAAAACATTCTTTTGTAAGGGTTTAAAGCTCCAAAGCCAGATGCCAAAGTTTCTAAGTTTACCAATGTTTAAAATTATAATGATAAATTATATCAGACTTCCAACTTTTCAACTATTTTCACATGTATTCTTTCTGTTACATTTGTCTCTTCTAGCAGATCAGTGCATTTTTTTTTTTTTTTTTTGGCTATCTCAGAGAAAAAAAGAGCTACTGATTGGAAGAAACAAGAGCTCTGTTCTTCCTGCGTGATTACAAACCCCAGTATTTAGACAAGTGTAACACAGGTGGCCCTGGCCTGAATCCTTGTCCGTTGACATGACACCAGATAGGAGAGCTCTGTCAGGAAAACTGATTCATGAGGAATTATGTGCTTTGTTCTTGACTACAAGTAAAGTGAAATATTTACATGATAAGATTAGACATTTTATAAATAATAGGCAAGTGTTAAAGATTGATTCTCTGGAAATGGTAAAGAAAATAAGACTGTAAGCCCTTCCAGGGCAGGAATCTTTACGTTTGCACATCCCCAAATCTCCATGGAATATACGGGTTGAAATAAATGAAGAAACAAATAATCTTTTCATGCACATTACCAGGCACAGTGCTAGATACAGAAAAGAGACTGTATAAATGTCTGATTAAATAAGGATAAATAATAATGAGTGATAATTAACTAAAGATAATAGAGATGAAGAAAATGAGACAATTAATTAAAAGCTGCTACTCTCAGCTGCAGCTAATTCTATTGCAGTTTTGCATGTATACTCGAAGGTGTTGAGATACACACAAACACACACACACACACACGTTCCAGGTTTTAGAAAGTAATGTAAAGTCCCCATCACAACTAGATTGTCATTATAGGTGAGAATTTGAGAGACACCCTCCCAATGGTAATGAGACATGGGCTTTTCCCTTAGGAACTTTAATTCCTGTGCCTTAGAATGGGAATTTATCTTACTCTGGAAAAATAAAATAACTGGCAACACAGGCCACAATTTTCTTCATGAGAATGTGGTCATAGTTACTCAGAGGCCAAGAAAACAGTTATGTACCACAAAAGTATGTTTGCCTTTAGAGACACTACCTTGGGATTATGCCTGCTAGAAAGAGCCAGACGTACTTATGCTCAGGACCTTAAAATCGTCAGATCTCTTCAGGGGAGGAGAATTGATTTGCTGGTTTATGTTTTGAATGAATTTCTCTTTTCAAAATAGGTGGTTGGTTTTGGAAAGCACTATGCTGCTTCCATCTAGACACACATACATATACAAGTTTGTATATACAGCATATCTGTTGTATATGTGTTCTATTTACACACACATTCATATATATGTTGGCGTGTGTATATTTATGTGTGTGAGAAATCATATTTAAATAATACTCAAAAATAATACTTAAAATATTGCATAATTCTGTGCTTAGGAATTTAAATGATAATCTGGAGACAAAGTAATTTCGGTGCGGATATTTGGATTTCTGACACTTGGAACATTTTTTTCTCCCTTACTTTGAGATAACAGGTCTGATATCATTATCTATGTTCACTTTCTTTCTATAAATGTCTTAAGGGCAAACTCTGAAAACAAATAAAAAACGTTGCCTATCTCTGTACATAGACACTTAAGCTGGCTTTTTTTTTTTCTGGAGGAAATAACTGGCAACTAAAATTGGTTCTTTCCTTTTAATCAAAAAATGTTCCCGAAGTGCTGGAGGGCTTTGCTGTTGCCTCACATTGCCTGAGAAACACAGTTTATTTTCTTTTCGGGTTTTGATGAAACAACTGAGTACTTTTAAGGAAACAAAAAGGGGACATTAGCATGAATGTAGGATCGTTGGCAAGAAAAAAAAAGCCCTAAAAATGCGAGGTCATAGGAGATACATTACACCTATGTTTTGTATTTTATTTCTTGCAAATTGTTATTTTTAAATGAGGAAGAAGAGCCAAACCTTTAAAGTGGTGCTTGGTTTGCAGAGTCTGATTTCACTAATTTGGGAAGGAAATTTTTGTGTTGGAAGAAGTTCTATTTGAAAACATCAGCTTTGTTTTGAGTGTGGATCTGAGGTTTGGATTAGGTGGGCGGGAAACAGTGAGAGGGGGGAGGGTGGAACACTCCTAGGGAAGGGTCAGGCCAAAGGGGAAGACGAAGAAGAGCTGACAGTATCAGATTAAAGAATTATCCAGGCATGGTGGTACACAACCTACAGTCCCAGCTACTTGAGAGGCTGAAGTGGGAGGTTTGCTTGAGCGCAGGAGTTTGAGAATGCAGTGAGCTGTCATGGTGCCACTGTACTCCAGCCTGGGCAACACAGTGAGACCACATTAAAAAAACAACAGTTGAGCACAGTGGCTCACACCTATAATCCCAGCACATTGGGAGGCTGAGGCAGGCAGATCACCTGAGGTCAGGAGTTCAAGACCAGCCTGGCCAACATGGTGAAACCCCATCTCTACTAAAATACAGAAGTTAGCTGAGTGGGGTGGTGCACGCCTGTAATCCCAGCTACTTGGGAGGCTGAGGCAGGAGAATCGCTTGAACTGGGAGGTGGAGGTTGCAGTGAGCTGAGATCATGCCACTGCACTCCAGCCTGGGTGACAGAGACTCCATCTCAAAACAAAACAAAACGAAACAAAACACAAAACAGAATCACCCAGAATCATTTCAGGAGAGAAGTCTCTGTGGCCACCCAAGCGCCTACACTTCCTAAGCTAAGTCACCTTCTTCCTGGTTCCTACTTCTCACCTCTTAATCTCATCTTCTTCATAGATACACTAATTTTATATCTTACTAAAAATGCCATCAGACATCTCCTTTTTTTTGGAATTAAAAAACATTTATTATCTTAGAATAATTCCAGACAATGAGAATTGCCACCAGAAATTTTCAAAACAATGTGATAATGGAAGTGTATATCTTATAGTTGTATGAAAAGATTATGAGTAATCAAAAGGGAAGTCTCCTTAAAGATAACCAAAAATTTTAAAATCTAAACTACTTTTATAGCAAAAACAACAACAACAACAACAACAACAACAAAAAACACATGAGCAAGGTTGAAAGAGAAACAAAAGCGACAGGGTGAAATGTTTATGATATATACACCTGATCAAATGGTAATATTTTTCAATTCTTAGAAGAATGTTTGTCACTTGGTAAAAAAAAAAAAAATGTTAACAGTTACTATTATGCCTAATCTGTAACAAATTCATACAAATTAATAATAAAACTACAAACATTCTAATAAAAAAGATTACAAACAGGCAATTCACATAAAAATAAATACCTGTGACTGATAAATATATGAAAAGCGTTCAACTTCACTAGTCATCAAAGAAATCCAAATGAAAGGAACATAGAGATGTCATTTTTTTGACCTTGTAAACTGTAAAAGATGAGCGATAAGCAGTGTTGGATAGAGGGCAGAGGCGTGCTCTTAGGCTGTTTGTGGGAATGGAAATTGGCACTATTTTTATGGAAGGCAGTTTGTTGATATGTATGACTATGTGTACTTCTGATCTAGTTTCTACTTCTAGGAATTTATCCTGAGGATATACTGGACAGTTGTGCAAACATAGATCAAACAAAAGCTAATATTCTCGATGTTTTAAATATAATTGCTCCCTTTAAGCACTACAATAGTCCTATGAGAAAGATACTTTAATTATCTCCATCTTAGAATGAGAAAAATGAGGTACAGAGAGTCTAAATACAGTAAGTCACAAGATCAAGTTTTAAACCCAGGCAGTCTGGCTACTGAGCCCACACTGGGATCCTTTTCACCACTGCCTTCTAGGAGCTGTTGTTTTTTTCCCTCTCCTTAGACCTTTTTAAAAAATTAAAAATATGATAGCTCACGCCTGTAATCTTAGCATTTTGAAAGGCCGAGGCCGGGCGCGGTGGCTCATGCCTATAATCCTAGCACTTTGGGAGGCTGAGGTGGGTGGATCACCTGAGGTCAGGAGTTCAAGACCACCCTGGCCATCATGGTGAAACCCCATCTTAAAAAAAAAAAAAAAAAATGAAAGGCTGAGATAGATGGATCACTTGAGGTCAGGAGTTCAAGACCTGTCTAACCAACATGGCAAATCCCCATTTCCACAAAAAATACAAAATTTAGCCTGGTGTGATGGCGAGTACCTGTAATCCCAGCTACTCGGGAGGCTGAGGTAGGGGCATCACTTGAACCCAGGAGGCAGAGGTTGCAGTTAGCTGAGATCGCAGCACTGCACTCCAACCTGGGTGACAGAGTGAAACTCCATCAAAAGAAAGAAAGGAAGAAAGGAAGGAAGGAAGAAAGGAAGAGAGAGAGAAAGGAAGGAAGGAAGGAAGAGGGAGAGAGAGAGAAAGGAAGGAAGGAAGGAAGGAAGAGAGAAAGAAAGAACAGAGAAAGAAAGAAAGAAAATAAAGGAAGAAAGAGAAAGAAAGAAAGATAGGAGGGAAGGAAGGAAGGAGGGAAGGAAGGAAGGAGGGAAAGAAGGAAGGAAGAGAGAGAAAGGAAGGAAGAAAGAAAAGAAAGAAAGAGAAAGGAACATTTTACTACAATGAATTTCATCCCTTTTTAGTAAGCTGATCTAAGAGCTTTGATAAATGCACCCAGACCTGTAACCACTTCCGCAGCAAGACAGAGAGCAGTTCCATCACGCCCAAATGTTGCCCATGCTGTTTTGTAGCCAAGCCTGATCTGTCTCTAGCCCCTGAACTCTACTAATCTATTTTCAAGAATGTCATATAAATGGGTCTGGCTTCTTTCACTCAGCTTGGTGTATTCAAAATTCATCCACAACATTGTGTGTACCGGGAGTTCATTTTTTTTTTTATTGCTGAATTGTATTCCATTGTGTGGATGGCCCACAGTTGATTCATCCATCCCTGGCTTGGGGGCTCTTGAGGTGTTTCCAGTCTTTGCAAAGTCACTATAAACATCTGTGTACAGGTGTTTGTGCATGGACAGGCCAATGTTGACTTGCACGTTGTCTCTCTTTGAATCTCTCTAAAACCTTTGAAGGCTTCTTTGAAACAGTGTTGTATGTCAGATGGAAAATTACTGAGTGGAGGCTGATAGATTAGCAATTCTCAACTCCAGTTCACTTTGCTGCTGGCTTCTAAATGACACTGGACAAGTTAATCTTCACTGAGGAATCTCCAGTGGTCTTTAAGAGTCTCTGGATGAGAAAGCCAAGAGCTCAGTAACATTGGTTGGAGTCT
The DNA here is from genome assembly GCA_004027715.1 of Plecturocebus donacophilus. Taxonomy (NCBI): domain Eukaryota; kingdom Metazoa; phylum Chordata; class Mammalia; order Primates; family Pitheciidae; genus Plecturocebus; species Plecturocebus donacophilus. The sequence goes on from PVKP010012086.1 coordinate 23,667, forward strand.
GATGACTGGATCCTGTGTACTTTGATGTATCATCAAGGACTCTGCTTTGCTTTTGGACTCAGCTTTGTTCCTGCAGATTTAGGGATTCCTTGTGGCTCCACTGAGAGACAGTCAATTTCTGGCTTTCTCCCTGGCTTCACCAGACTGGACCTCCTCCCATTCACCTTCATAACTCAGCTCTACAGATGCCTGACTCCTTTCTTGGCAATACCACTGCCCACAGCTCACAGAATCTCCTCCAGGAACTGCCCATCACTGCCCAGGTTCCATCCTGCCAACCCTCTTCCCACGGCACCCAGATGTTTTAAAGATGAACTAAGGCCATCAAGTATAGTTGTTTATATAAACCAACCCAAGGTTGGCTGACTTTCATAAAATGATGACATTAAGAGAAATAAGAGGATTCAAGATAATGTGTTCAATGGTGCGGTTACAGATGGTGCATGCATCTGGCAGTGTCCACTTCTAAGTGGGCTATGACATTGGCTTAAGTGTCTGGCATTGCAAACACAGCTTATGTCTATGGGAATCGGCATTCAGATAAGTCTCCTTGACGTTGGCAAATGTGTTAATCTAAAAATAGACAGAGGTTGCCTGTCTGCCTTGCTTTTTTATTGCAACGTGCAAAATATTACTGAGAGGAAGGTTATGAGTTGAGGAAGAAATGTTTGAAAAAAAAAAAAAAGCACGATTTTATCCCAGAAAGTAATAATCCTAAGAATCTGTCTGAAATGCTTCCAAATGAACTCTGAAGAAAAACATTTATGAGTTGGAACGTGGCATTAGGTTGCAACATTCTAATTTACTAGGGGATTATTTTCCTTCAAAAAAAATCCCCACAAAAAATGAGAGCAGAATATCGAATGATGAGTCTGCCTTGTGAAAATAGTTTTCTGTATATTATTAGCATCCTGTGGCTACAAGAATGATCCTTCCCCCTTCAATTGTTTGATCCTCCACTTGTTACATTTCTTGTCACTGTATCAAAGGCATTTAACTTTATCCTTGTCATGGCCACACTGAATTCACAACATGTGCGCCATCTGCGCAATTGCTAAAAGCCCTGGAGGAAGGTTTATTTCTTCAGCTAGTGTCACTTATACATAGCTGCCTCTTGGGAAGGGCTTCAGAGTCTCCAGAAGAGGCTGAGAGCTCACAAAGATGTTTCCCTGACATCTAGACTGACAGATAAACTCCTTTTGATAAAAACCTAATAGGACTTGATGGCTTCACTAAGTGTTTTAGGCAGAATTGTGTCACCCACAAAAAAGTCATATGTTGAAGTCCTAACTGCCAGCATCTCCAAATGTGACTATATTAGGAGACAGTGATCCAGGAGTTAAGACGAAATTGTTTAGGCAGATATGGGGGTAAGGAAGTCTCCAGTAAGGTTTTCCTTTTAATGAAAAGCAGTCCCCAAATCATTTTCTTTTCTAACAAAGAGCAACCTATGAAATCGAGCTGCAGACATAGACAAGCAAGCTGGAAGCTTGCACGGATGAATGCTGGCATCTGTGGCAACAGGAAAGGACTGCCTGGGACCAGGCATGTTCAACATGGCAGCTCCTATTCCACTAAGGAATAGGCAACATGGCACCTGCCAGGCAAAAACTCCATTTGCATAATAAAATTAGGATAGTGCAGCCAGTGTCCTTGCGTGTTATATAAATGTCACGCCTGGTCCAACCAATCGGTGGGCCCTATGTAAATTAGACACTGCTGCCTCAGGCCTGTCTATAAAATCCAGAGCACTTCAGAGAGAGAGCTGTTCCCTCCCTCCCTTCCTTCCTTCCTTCCCTCCTTTTTTTCCTTTTGAGACAGAGTCTCACTCTATTGCCCAGCCTGGAGTGCAATGACACAATCTCGGCTCACTTCAACCTCCGCCTCCTGGGTTCAAGTGATTCTCCTGGCTCAGCCACCTGAGTAGCTGGGATTACAGGCACGCACCACCACACCCAACTAATTTTTGTATTTTTAGTAGATACGGGGTTTCACCATGTTGGCCAGGCTGGTCTCGAACTCCTGACCTCGTGACCCGCCCGCCTCAGCTTCCCAAAGTACTGGGATTACAGGCGTGAGCTACAGCGCCTGGCCTCCTTTCTCTTTCTTTTGCCTATCAAACCTCCTCTCCTAAACCGGGTTCTTGTGTATATCTGCATCCTCAATTCCCTTGTCATGAGAAAATGAACCTCAGGTATTTACCCCAGACAGCCTTGCTGATTCAGTAGAGTCTTTAAAGAGGTAATTAGTTTAAAATGAGGTCATTTTAATGGATTAGGGTGGGCCCTAATCCATTAGAACCACTGTCCTTACAAGAAGAAGCCAGGACACAGACACATGCACAGAGAAATGTCAACGTGAAGACGTAGGGAGAAGATGGCCATCTACAAGCCAAGAGAGAGGCTTAGAGGAAACCAGCCCTATGACGCCTTGATCTTGGCCTTTTAGCCTAAGAACTGGGAGGAAATATATCTCTGTTTGAGCCCTCCCATCTGTGGTGATGTGTGATGGCAGCAGCCTCGCCATTGACAGAGTTGCAAGGGAGGTGGGAGAGAAAGGGAAGAACATTTACACCGGTGGTTCCCTATACTGGGCATCCTCATCTGACAAGTCTTCATTGAATCTCCATCATGAGCCAGGTCCCACCCTAACTGCCTAGTATTCAGCAGGAGGCTTTAACACGGACACTCCCCTGCCTTCCAGCTACTTAGAATCTATCAATCAACTCACTGAGGGGTCAATATTAAAAATACAAGTGAGGATCCACCTAATTGAAGTCCCTGGTTGGGACCTACTTTCCCTGGATCACTCACATCCTGATGAGAATAAGGTCATTAGATCCTTCCCTTTCACATGTTTGAGAAGAGGAAATAGTGTAAGTTTCTGCAATTGGAATGCAGCAGCCTTCAGGGACAGAAAAGAAAGGAAACAGGATGAGAGGGGCTGAGCATTCCCCAAATAAGCTTCACCTGCTTCACTCTTTAGTCTGTGGTCTGGAGGGACTGCCAGCTTTCTGGCTTACACTGGCTCTCTAGTGAACTTCTCTTAGGGTTGATAGTTTTTAGGTAACCAGCTATTAATGTCATTGTAGGAAAACGTCGATGAGAAAATCTAAAAGGATTGGCATATAGAAAGAAGAGCATCGCATGAACAATGCTTGTAAATAGGAAGGACAAAAGAGATGAAAGAGGACTTTGTTGCTGTATTAATTATTTTGAAAACCTCCCATCTGTCATCCCATAAGAGGTTTTAGACAGAGATTCCACAAGTCAACATCTGATGGCACAGGCCTGGGTCTGGGGCACAGAACCTGGACCCTCGGCCTTAGAGCTTGTTTCCATGCCTCCCACTGTCAGAGGCATTTGAACCAGAGCAACTCCATCTTGAATAGGGGCTGGGTAAAATAAGGCGGAGACCTATTGGGCTGCATTCCCAGGTTAGTAATTCTTAGTCACAGGACGGGATAGGAGATTAGCACAAGATACAGATCACAAAGACCTTGCTGATAAAACAGGATGCAGTAAAGAAGCCAGTCAAACCCCACCAAAACCAAGATGGTGATAGATTGGATAAAGAAAATGTGGCACATATACACCATGGAACTTAAGCCTCGGTGACAGAGCAAGACTCCATCTAAAAAAAAAAAAAAGAAACATGAGGTCTTTTTGCAGCCATAAAAAAGGATGAGTTCATGTTTTTGCAGGGACATGGATGAAGCTGGAAACGATCATTTTCTGCAGACTAACACAGGAACAGAAAACCAAATACTGCATGTTCTCACTCATAAGTGAGAACTGAACAATGAGAACACATGGACACAGGGAGGGGAACATCACACACCAGGGCCTGTTAGGGGTGTGAGGCTAGGGGAGGGACAGCATTAGGAGAAATACCTAATGTAGATGACGGGGTGGTAGGTGCAGCAAACCACCATGGCACATGTATACCTATGTAACAAACCTGCACATTCTGCACATGTATCTCAGAACTTAAAGCATATTAAAAAAATAAAAAAGAAGCCATAGTCAAGTAGATCTATGGCACAACGGATAGCCATTGGATTTCTAGCCTAAAGAAAAAAAAAGCCATGGCTAAGCAACAATTTCTATTTAACTTATCTTTATAAGCAAGATTAAGTATAAATAATAACCTATCATGTTCACTGGGTTTCAGAAAGAAGCCAGTCTCATTATTTGGAAGAAAGTTAGTTCAAACTTAAACCAACAAATGATGTGTGGCATATAAATCTAATAGCCATATGGTTAGATTTCTTTTATCTGGTGAGAGAAATTTGCTGTATTTACTACCTATGAGTGGGATATGATTTAAACCTGCTTTGGGACAGAATCTGGATTCTGAAGGATCTATTATTTGTGAAGTAAGAAGGATTTATTATTTGTGAAAGGTTTTATCTGAGAACCTGATTCAAGCGTGGGGAGCGAAGCCATTCAGGTGAGCGAAGGCGTCGTGGCTTCACATTTAAGGTCACTGACATAGCTGTGTAGATAAAGTCCACTGTTTCAATAGGGCTGCCTCTTCAAAGGTGAGTCAGAAATAAGACAGATGGAGGTACTCACAGGTTTTCATAACACACTAAGCAAAATAGAAATGTCTGTTTGAGAGATATGACAATTCCTACATTGTCATATCTTAATCTAAAGCTGGCAAAAGTCAGCATATTATCTTATTGGACTTGAAAATGACTAGAGCTCAACTTTGTTTTGGGCTTTCATGAATGCAGCTGTGAGTACAGACAATAGTCATTCTCAACCTGGGTCTGTGAATTTCTGAAAATAGTAATTCCCCCTTGGAAACACATGCCACAAATAGATTAGTGTATTTGTGAGTCACTGGGCAGAAGCAGGTACATATTTCAGTTTCATTCAGTGATACAGACAGCAATTGTAGAACTCTTATCTCATCAGAGTCACTACAGCTTGAAATCACTCATGGTGAGGATATTTATACCACGGAAATCAGAAAATGCTACAAATCTGGGGAGATAGCATCAGTGAAGTTTAGAGTTAAAAAGGCCCTGGGAGGAGCAATTCATGCACCTTTGTCACTTCTCAAAGAGGAAGGGAAGACCCAGAGAGATGGAGTTACTAAAACCGAACATGGGAGAACTGATTCTAGAACTCAGGCCCTTTCAATTTCCATTCATTTTCATTTCTACTTGACAACATTCCTTAATTCAAGTCCAAGAACTCTTTCAGTTGAATTACTTCAATTCGATCTACATGCATGAGATTTTTTAGCCAAAAATGTAATATTCTAATTTCTAATGAGTTTATCATGAAATTACAAACATCTCACTCAATAAGAGCGTCATGTTTTGCTTTTCCCACAAAACTTGAGTCGCAGTTTGAGAAGTGAAAATAAACTTTGGCTATAAGATTTGAACCTAGTTCAACTAAACTTCAAATTAACAATTTCGAGGAGCTCAAAGTTTAATTAAAATGCATTATTCCCTTTGGAGAAAACCTCCTTTCATGTGTGGCTTCTGTTACTTGTTTGCTTGTGCTACACACACACACACACACACATTAATTGAAAAGATAATGGGTTATTTTATTTCATTGAGTGTAATTATCTGAAATGACTGCATGAGATAATCATATTATTAGGGGCCTGGATGAGACAATGATAGTCTTGGCCTTCTGCCCATGTTTTCCTCCAGTTTTTATTGCCTGTAGTATTTCTGCTCCTCAACAAAATCTGTACCTCCCCTCCTCCACCTTCCAATGCCTGGGCTTCGCATTTACCAGATGGTGTTGTTATACAATCACGTTTCACGGGATTAGGGTAGATCACTGGATTTCAGGATTCCTGACTATCACAGCTGTTTCTCCTCTAAAATGCTTTCACTTAATGTATGCAAGATACTCCTCTGGTCAATCCTACTTTCCCAACGAACCGCAACACAGAGAACTGAACACATCTACATTTTGAATCAGAAAGTGAATTTTGATGCTAGAAATAAAAATACTTATGACTCTACGTATTCTATGTGTGCCAGTGACATCTTTGTTGTAAAAAGCTTAAAAGCGTATTGGGTGGTTAAGGTAGATGTTAGAAAAATTATTCTACATGTTATTTCTGCAATCAAATCTGTATATTCTATAACAAAATCCCCCCCATCTGTCCATGATACCATCCTTTTCTTGGGTACACTGAATTCAAATCTGAGTCATCTTTTACACTCACCTCTTCCTGACGTCCTGACACCTCCTCTTTCTTCCATCACTGCTAGTTGTTACCAAGCTTTGTTTATTTTCCATTTACACTGTTGTGTTAGTTCCTTCACTTCGATGTCCCCTGTCAACACCATACTTCAGGCTGAACTTAGACAAATTTAAATACCTTTAAATGGCTAAAGGGCAGAGAGGGACCAGCATGTTTCCTCTCTGGTACCCAGTAAGGCACAACAGTAAAAAATGAAAGAGGCCGGCCATGGTGGCTCACACCTGTAATCCCAGAACTCTGGGAGGCCAAGGCGGGCGGATCACTTGAGATCAGGAGTTTGAGACCAGCCTGACCAACATGGTGAAATCCTGTCTCTACTAAAAGTACAAAAATTAGCTGGGCATGGTGGTGCATGCTTGTAATCTCAGTTACTTGGGAGGTTGAGGCAGGAGAATCCCTTGAACCGGGGAGACAGAGGTTGCAGTGATCTGAGATTGTGATACTGCACTCCAGCCTGGGCAATAGAGTGAGACTCTGTCAAAAGAAAGAAAGAGAAAGAGAGAAAGAAAGAAAAAGAAAGAAAGAGAGGAAGGAAAGAAATTCCTGATAGAAATAAATAAATGAATAAATAAATAAATCCCTGATACTTCATCTCCCACTTAGAAGTAGGAGGTGGAGGTGGGCGAGTGATTAATTTAATCATGGTAGAGCAGCAACATCAGGATATGGGAGAAGCGTTCAGTGAAGGTCCAGCAATGAAAATTGTAAGCATGGTTCTCAACCCAGCAGCGTCTCCACAGCTCTGTTCTTACTCTCGTATTCCTATTTGTCTGGAACAGAAGCAGCATTTGAAATGCTGTAAGTTAAATTGGGAACCATGGAAATGGATAAGCAAAAGAAAAGAATATGGACTCGTGTGCCTGGCAAAAAGAATGCCTCCAGAATACAGGGTGTTGTTCAAAAGTTGATTGAAAAGTTGACATTTATTAAACTATGGTCTGCATAATCTCATTTTAACTTTAATATACAAATAATCTCATTTCATCTTTATACCAGCATGTGCTTATATGAGTTTACAGAGAGGGGAACGGAAGTTCAGAGAAGTTAGGAGATTTTCTCACTCTCATATGACTCGGAAGCAGTGGGATCCAATTTTAAACCAAGCCTGTCCCTCTCCGGCATCCAGAATGCATTTTTTCAAAATCTTCTGTGGCCCCACATGACTGTGAGGTTAAATAGCTTACATTTTCTTCATAAGCAGCAAATTGATTTCCTTTCCTATTCTGAGCCATTTGACAGCATTCTGTAAAAATCCTCTCCCAACCTAGAAAGTGCATGCACACACAACCCAGTGAAGTAGGTATGATCGGCCCCATCATACCAGATAAAGAAATAAAGCTGAAAGTAAATAATTGCTCAAATGTTACGCTAATCAGTATTCAATGGGAATCTGAACTCAGGAAGTCTGATTTTCCTTCCCCTGTTCTCAAAGACTCTTTCCTTCCCCTGTTCTCACAGACTCTTCGTTAACTTTTTTTTATTTTTGAGACAGAATCTTGCTCCTGTAGCCCAGTCTGGAGTGCAGTGGTGTTATTTCAGCTCACGTCCTAGGCTCGGGTGACTCTCCCACCTCAGCCTCCCACATAGCTGGGGCTGCAGGCACACTCCACCACGCCTCACCAAGTTTTTGTATTTTTAGTAGAGAAAGAGTTTCGCCACTTGCCCAGGCTGGTCTCAAACTCCTGGGCTCCAGTGATCCACCTGCTCCAGCCTCCCAAAGTGTTGGGATTACAGGCGTGAGCCACCGACTGTCCTCACTGACTAACTTTAATGTAGTTTTTAAAATTGATTTGATGTTTTCCATAAAGAAGTGAGGTGTCATCCAATCTTACCCTATAAACTCTCCTTTATATGTAGTACATGTGTACTACGTATAAAACACACACACACATAGATGTGTGAGTATATGTATCTGTGCATTAGAGACAGAAATAATATTCTACAATATGCACTATTTACCTTCTATGCAGTGGCTGGCATGCTTTGGACTCTTAATTACTAGTAGTAATAATTAGTATAATTGCAAAAATGTTAACAACATAACAGACTCTATGCCTGCAATTTGCTAGCATTCTTTCCTCCAAAGACAGGAAAACCAAGTAGTTTTGATTATATATAGAACATCTGTAATGTGCAGAACAGATCGTGTGACAATGAATAAATATAAACCAAACCACCTTTTACATGTCTGTGCTTTTGGTTATTTGAGGTGCTGTATGAATTTATCTTGAGTCAGTCTGGAAGATGAAACAGCTATAATGCACAAAAAGTACACATAAAACATCACAATCAGCCGTACTCTTTCTGCCTGTGAAAGGCAGCCAGGTTGTGTTAAGAATACGTGAAGTGTTCACTGCTATCTATGAATGGGGCAATGTGTATGCCCTGCCATTATTAAAGGTAGATTTCATAATAGGCTGCTCAGAAAAGGGTTTACGGCAGACAGTGAAAACCAGGAAAACCCAACACTGCCCAAGCTTTTAGATAGAGCTGCTAAGCATTTGGACATCTGAAATGAGGAGAAAGCTTTCATCTCAAGAATGGGAAAACCAACCCCATCATAACCTCATCAGAAACTGTCGCCATTGGTAAGCCTGGCTTCTCATGGATGTTTCATTCCCTAATCATGCCGAGTAGTCTGACTTGTGTCCATTTAGCATTTTGAATATTTGTCTTTCCACTTGTTTTCTCCCAAATTCTGCAGATAACCAGGTAGATAAAGTAATAAAGTTTGGAATTTTGTTTCTGATCCATTTAGAATGGAGAATTTGAAACAAGGCAGCTGAAAGCCTGTATGTCTGTGAGTAAATTTTAAAAGGACCCTGGGCACAGTGGTTCATGCCTGTAATCCCAACTCCTTGAGAGGCTGAGGTGGGAGGATTGCTTGAGGCCAGGAGTTTGAGACCAGCCTGGATAACATACTGAGACCCTATCTCTAAAAAACATTAGCCAGGTGTGGTGGCAGGCTCCTGTGGTCCCAGCTACTAGAGAGGCTGAGGCGGTTGGATCCCTGGAGCCCAGGAGTTCAAGGATGCAGTGAGCTATGATTTGTGCCACTGCACTCCAGCTTGGGTGACAGCGCAAGATCCTATCTCTAAAACAAAACAAAACAAAAAGTTGCCCCTGCCCCTGCCTAAGTGGGGTGTGCCGAAGGATCACCATGGCAGTAACCACACAGAGGCAATGTTAGAGAACAGAGCTGCTCATGGCTTTGGCAATCTGACTGCTGTAGATCTGGAAGGAGAGCCGCCAAGATTCTAGGGTGGTGTTGCTCAAAGTAGGGTGCTGGGGAAAGGCACAGATCCCTCAGCCCCATCCCAGAGTCAGTCACCACAGTATCTGGAGTGCTGTGCATTCAGCCTTTGTTAATAGGCCTCACAGATAATGTGCATGCACGCTGAATCTCAGCCCCCGTGGTGTGAAGTCCAGCAGCGAGGGCCAAACCTTAAGTGAGGAATCTGGCCCCACCCACTCAGCCTCTGCATCAGGATCGCAGTTGATAAACATGCCCAGGTGAGCTGTCTGCTCACTCAGCAGGGCAACACTCCTCTAGAGGACTCTTTCCCAAAGTGCTGCATACCAGAATCACCAGGGTCACTTAAACACATCACAGTAGTCTGTGCTCCAGCCTGGAGAGTCTAATTTAATTGGTTTTGGTTTGACGTGAGCATTTGGAGTTTTTTTTTTGTTTTGTTTTTAGATGAAGTCTCACTTTGTCACCAGGCGGGAGCTCAGTGGCACAATCTCGGCTCACTGCAACCTCCGCCTCCTGGGGTCAAGCGATTCCTCTGCCTCAGCTTCCTGAGTAGCTGAGACTACAGGCATGTGCCACCATGCCCAGCTAATTTATGTATTTTTATTAGAGACAACATTTCACCATCTTGGCCAGGATGGTCTTGATTTCTTGACCTCGTGATCTGCCCGACTCAGCCTCCCAAAGTGCTGGGATTACAGGCGTGAGCCACTGCACCTGGCCACATTTGGAGTTTTAAAGTTTTCCAGGTGATTTTAATGTGCATCCAAGGTTGCAAACTCCTGTTTATAAAGGATGATGAGATCGATTTCAGATGGAGGAAGCCAATTTGTTGAACAGATTGTGACACTCAGAAGGCACAGTAATCTGTGTTGCACCAAACCTTATCAATGCCAGTGGAGATGGCAGAATATTCAAGAGGCTGAAAAACAGAGGGAGCAAGGGAGACATGAGGTTTCATTTAGGGCCCTGGTACAGGGGAGAGAGTCCAGAGGTAGAGAGCTGGGCAGGAGAACTGAACTACCTACAAAACGCTTGCAGTTTTTAAAGCATCTTCGCTTAGTCTCCTTCTGCTGACAACCTCCACCTGGCAACCTTCACTTAATCCAAAAACAAAGGGTCTCAATCCCTTCTATGGCCTGCATTCCACAGGACAGGCCCAGGTTTCAGGTCTTCTCATAGACAAGGAATGGACTCTGGGGGGCTACTCCCAGATTCCCTAGCTCGGATTTCCCAAACACATTCAGGTGTGTGTGCCACCCAGGGTCATTTTTGGGGTATGCCGAGATCATTGCTTTCAGGTGCATTTACTTCACAGTGTGAACGACAAAGTGCTTTTGATTCGAAAAAGCAGGACCCCAGCGTGAAAGAAGATTGTTTCTAAGTTCTAAAAAGCACTGGTTTGGAAAATCACAAAACAAGTCATGGGGGCCTAGAACATACTGTTTATCAAGTGAACCATAGGGTTTAGAAAGCATGCCACCCCATCACCTTTAGGGGAAAGACGGCTTTTGGTACTTCACAGACAACGCAGCATAAGACTGCAGCTCAGTCAGTGGCTGGAGCAATGAGATACCTGGGTGGAAATTCGCAACAGCTAAGGAAAATCTAGGTGGATCAGCCTGACGGCAATCACAGAAACCTGAATACCCAACCTGGGAGCGTCTGAGTCCTAACAGAGGCTCAGAAGCATTTGCTAAGAGGGGACTGAGAGAGGCTAAAAGAGGATGAAGAGAGCCCAGGACACAGGGAACTTTTGAGCAGAGGTCACTACACAGACAAGGGAACTAGCCACAGAAGCATGAGCGAAGCCCCAAAGACCACAAGGGACTGAGCTATCCTTTAGTCCAAAGCCAACAGTAGCAGGTGATGGATGTGAGCCAGATAGCTCTTCCCAATCTCTGGACAAGAGGTATGCCGCTTTCTACTCCATTCCTTGGGAGGGTGGCTACACAGGGTGGAAAAAAAGAGTCTTTTTTGAGGGGGGATGGAGTCTTACTCTGTTGCCCAGGCTGAAGTGTGGTGGCACGATCTCAGCTCACAGCAACCTCCTCCTCCTGGGTTCAGGCGGTTCTTCTGCCTCAGCCTCCTGAGTAGCTGGGACTACAGGTGCGTACCACCATGCCCGGCTAAAGGGATTTGAATCTGAATAAACATTTACCTAAATAAGATTAAGTCTAAACCTAGAAGTGATTGCAAGATCGGTAGTTTCTACCCATGGTGGCAATGGAGGCTTTGAAAGCTAAGTGGAATTCACTCCTAGGAAAATGAAGAAAGTTACATGTCTGATTCCTCAACTATGCCTGCAGCTTTCAATCAACTAGTTAAGAAAATCTAGTCGCCTGCCTATAAGGCAATTTCTTTGTAAGTCCTGAGATCTTGCTATCAAGTTAAAAAGCCTTCTTTGAATTGCTTTTTATTTTTTTTGGCTAGAGGATGAAGGTGAGGGAAAAATGTTACAGAATCATGAGTCACAAGACATCCATATTTCTACCTGAGAGGCAGAGCTGGGGCTAGAACCCATGTCTACTAACATGCACGGATGAACGTGGAAAGCCTCAAGACTCTCTTGAGGGATAAAAATTCAACCAAGCAGCATTGACGGGCCTACGTTTGTAAAGAACATTTATTTCAGAGACAGACACACTGCACTGACATCTCTGATTATTCTAATTTGCATCAGACTCAGCAGATAAAGTTGTTGATTAGCAAATGGCCTCAAGTAAATATTTCTGATTGCTAAGGGAAAAAAAAGACATAATTAAGAGGTAATTGGCCAGGCGCGGTGGCTCACGCCTATAATCCCAGCACTTTGGGAGGCCAAGGTGGGCAGATCTCAAGGTCAAGTGATTGAGATCATCCTGGCCAACATGGTGAAAGCCCGTCTCTACTAAAACTGCAAAGATTAGCTGGGCATGGTAGCATGTACCTCTAGTCCCAGTTACTCGGGAGGCTGAGGCAGAGAATTGTTTGAACCCGGAGGCGGAGGTTGCAGTGAGCCGAGATTGTGCCACTGCACTCCAGTCTGGTGACAGAGTGAGACTCCGTCTCAAAAAAATATAAAAAGTCCAGCGCGGTGGTTCATGACTGTAATCCTAGCACTTTGGGAGGCTGAGGCGGGTGGATCACGAGGTCAGGAGTCCAAGACCAGCCTGGCCAATATGGTGAAACCCCGTCTCTACTAAAAATACAGAAATTAGCTGGGCACGGTGGTGTGTGCATACAGTCCCAGCTGCTGGGGAAGCTGAGGCAGAATTACTTGAACCTGGGAAACAGCAGACAGAGTGAGACTCTGTCTCAAAATAAATACATAAATAAATAAAAAGAAAAAAAATAGGTAATCAATTATTAACATTGCACAGACTTCAGCTTCTTTTCCCTTTCCTGCTGCTTTTAATTTTTTCTTCCTAAGGGAAAATTCCTGGGGAGAAAAGTTGATTCATGCCACTCTGCTTCCTGGCTCTCGTTTGGGACATGTTTAGCCTTCAAAGGAAGTTGATGGTCTGACCATGTGATGGATACATCCTCTATTTCCTTTGCCTCATCGAAGGTACAGCCTTTCTGTCAAGTTCCCTGGTACTGAGGGTAGGAAGGAAATGTATGACTACCATTATAAATAGCAATAATTTTCTAATTGTTTACCTAAAATGCAACCCAGGAATTGAATTTCATTAATCACCCTGACATTTTGGGGTGGGAATTACATAAGGGACCTAGATTCTTCAATTATTTTAAATTTGGATATATTATGTACACAAACCTCCCCCCAATAACAACTAACCACCATTGATTAGCATAATGTAACCTAAGAAAATAAATTTAACTAGATGTTCTCGAAATTGCCACAGGTAGAAAGCATTAGCATACGATACAATACCAAAGCCACTTGGAGCCTGCTATGACATCTCCATTAGTGTCATGAAAGGTTTATGGCAAATTTATAGGAATATGTTTCAGTATCCTTTTTGTCTAACCCCAGGGGAGACAAAGCCAAAGGCCTGAAATTAATGATGTATATTTAGGCAGTGAGCTTATTGGACTACTGCCCCAAACCAAAAAATAGCTCTACATATGGAAAATTCCCAGTTAGGGGAGGGGCTGGTGGAAAGAGACAGGGTTTTCATAAATAGTTGAAGCTGTCATTTAACTATTAATGATTTCTAAGTACTTATTGAAACCATCTTAAAATAACAAAAGTGAAAATCAAACCATAACACCAAGAAGTCTGATGTTCTTGGCTTAAAACTCTGAACAGTGAAATCATCTTTTAAGACAAATCCATGTCTTCATAGAGCATGCACAAAACATAAATAATCTGCTTTATGGCTCTCCATGTGCCTTCAATATGAATTAGGTAAATCAAGAAGAGTTTATGGGCCAGGTGCAGTGACTCATGCCTGTAATCCCAGCACTGGGAGGCAGGTAGGTGGATCAGAAGGTCAGGAGATCAAGACCATCCTGGTCAATATGGTGAAACTACATCTCTACTAAAATACAAGAAACTAACCAGGCATGGTGGCACACACCTGTAGTCCCAGCTACTCAGGAAGCTGAGGCAGGAGAATTGCTTCAATCCAGGAGGTAGAGGTTGCAGTGAGCTGAGATCATGCCACTGTACTCCACCTGGTGACAGAATGAGACTTTGTCTCAAAAAAAAAAAAAAAAATAGTTTATGATTCCTACAATGAACCAGTTCTTTTTTCTCCACTTTAAAATGTATCTTTGGAAAATCACAAAATATGGCTAGAAGATATGTATATATATTATATTATGTATGTTATATATAACATTTTATTTATCTATATTATATATATACTATTTTATATAATATACAAAGAAATACATAAATATATATATTTTTTGAGACACAGTCTCACTCTGTTGCTCAGGCTCAAGTGCAGTGGTGCTATCTTGGCTCACTGCAGCCTCCACCTCCCAGATTCAAGAGATTCTCATGCCTCAGCCTCCTGAGTAACTGGGACTACAGGTGCGCACCACCATGCCCAGCTAATTTTCGTATTATTAGGAGAGATGGGGTTTTACCAAGTTGGCCAGACTGATCTCGAACTCCTGACCTCAAGTGACCCACCCATCTCAGCCTCCCAAATACTGAGATTACAGGTGTGAGCCGCTGTGACAGGCCAAGCTGGAAGATGTTCATGCTTTAAGAACATGAGCTTTACGACAGAAGTGCTGAGGTTCATACTACAATAGAAGCTATGAGCTCAAAGGCATTAAAACAAATTGCTCCATAAAGGATGAAAGCTGTCTGTGTCAGGGCGGGCCGTGGTATTGAGGAGTTTCAAATGAAAACATGGGCTGTGAAGTTGACAAGTTTTACGTACAATGCAGATTTTTAAGCCATTTTGCCTTTCTGTCATTTTCTCTTGACAGGAGAGGGAACTGTGTGTTTATCTTTCTTCAAATCCCCCTGAAAGTCACTCTGGAATCATACATTAAAGAAGCCTGCGCCACACTTAGGCTTCAGCCTCATCTGTAGGAGAAAACTGCCTTTACATGATGCATTTTCCAGAGAATGGACTCTTTTCAGGACGTAGACTCGCATGTGGGAAAAGAAAGAAAACCTTACCTGGGTAATCATTCTTGTCTATGTCTGAATCGCCTCTCAAAGTAAAGCCAAATCCGGAAGGGACAGCCTGTGAGCCCCACACTCCTTGCAGCACTTGGGAAGGCTTGGGGTTTAAGCCACCCTTGTTCCCGTTATAAATGAGCACTTTGCCTCTTTGATCCTTGCCTGCAAAGGGCACGCCGATGGCAATGTCTGAAAGCAGAGACAGAAAAACGTAGTTTATGTGCATATGTATTTACTCTTCATTTATTCATTTTAGAGATAGGACCTCACTCTGTCAACCCAAGCTGGAGTGCAGTGGTGGGATCATGGCTCACTGCAGCCCCAAACTTCTGGACTCAAGTGCTCCTCCTGGAGCTGGGACTACAGGTGCACACCACCATGTCCGGCTACTTTTTTATTTTTTATTTTTTTGGAGAGATGGGGCCTTGCTATGTTGGTCCAGGATGGTCTGGAATTCCTGGCCTTGAGTGATCACCCCACCTCAGCCTCACAAAGCGTTGGGATTAAAGGCATGAGCCACTGTGTCTGGCCATAGAGACATTTCTTTTTTAAGTATAGAAGAATTGTTTAGAAATAGAGTTTAGCATATTCAAAGAGCAGTATCAAAAAGTCTAAAGGGCTTATTATGTTTTCCATGAAAATCCTTTAGTAATGCTGCAATGACAAATTATTTATTGCCTTTATCCATCCAACAGATATTTATTAAGAGCCTACTATGAGCTGAATGTAGTGGGTACAACAGCAAATTAGACACTTAAAGCTCCTGCTTTTAGAAAGCTTATAGTCTAGTACAGGTAATTGACAATTTGAATAGAGAAGTAATCAAGAAGTTATCAAAAGCAATAAATGCTATATAGAGAATCATTTATTTTTTTTTGAGATGGAGTTTTGCTGTGTTGCCCAGGCTGGAGTACAGTAGCATGATCTCAGCTCACTGCAGACTCTGCCTCCCAGGTTCAAGCGATTCTTTTACCTCTGCTTCCCAAGTAGCTGGGAGTACAGGCACATGCCACCACGCCTGGCTAATTTTTGTATTTTTAGCAGAGACAGGGTTTCACTGTGTTGGCCAGGCTGGTCTTGAACTCCTGACCTTGTGATCTACCCACTTCAGTCTCCCAAAGTGCTGGGATTCCAGGCATAAGCCACTGTGCCCAGCCCTGGAGCCATAAGCTTTTTACACATACTTTGTTTTATGGTACTTTAAAAATGACTGACCGTAAGCTACTCAGAACTGTTTTATCGAAGAATGTGTAAGAGCACAGTAACATTTACCGAATATACTAATGGATACTAATCTGACGTGAATACTTCCAAATCTACTTGTTAGAGCAAGATCCTGTTACTTCCTTGACTTTAATCAAGAAACCCACTATACCTCGGTTCTTAACTTTCCTGAAAATGTATGCAAAATTTTGTGTGGACTGTGTTTTTCTGAGGAGAGGGTACTTGGATGGATTTCATAAATTCTAACCTAAAGAACTACAAGCCTGGCCGGGCAGGTGCAGTGGCTCACACTGGTAATCCCAGCACTTTGGGAGGCCAAGGCAGGCAGATCATTTGAGGTCTATGTTACACTGCAATCTTGTGACATTTGAAATAAAAAATTTCAGAAAGGTGAAAAGGAAAGTTTCCATGTAATATTTATGTTAGTTGAAACGTATAAACTTAAAGCTGCCTTGAGATTTGTGATAGTTGATTAAAAATCAGTAATAATAATAACCGTACCCACACACACCATATTGAATACTTTAAAACAGGCATTGTTTCCTTTATGCAATGGTGATGACACAAAAATGACTCCCACATTTTGGTTTAAATTACCATTGTATCCATCTTGGTTCAGGTCTCCTAAATGCGCCATAGCACTACCGAATCTCCCAAAAGTCTCTGTGCCAGTGAGGATCTGGGGGTCTCTGAAGAGGAGAGAGCTCACTTGCAAATACAGGTAGATTTGCCCTACTTCTCTGGGGTTACTCTCAAATTCACGTTCCATAAAGAGAGGTGCCCCAACCAGGACGTCATCCAGTCTGTAAGGAACAAAGAAAGCAGTTCAGCACACCTGCAGGTAGGAAAGTCATTTTGGATGTATTTGTAATCAACTGGACTAGTACATTTCCATTGGTATTTTTCTTCTTCTGAGGGTCATTTTACAATCATTATATTTCTTTTACTGCTTTATGTCCATGGGATAGAATGCTGTAAGAAAATAAGAGTAGTTAAATTTTCACACTGAACATTTTAGCTATGTTAAAAATGTCTACTTTAAGAAAACCACAGATATTTTACCATTTTCAGCTTTTTAGTGCATTTCCAGAAACTGTAGTTGTACAAAGAAAACATATCAAGAAAGAACAAAGTAGCTTTTTGTAAAAATAGATTAGAGTTTGTCTGCAATTAATGTAACTATACATTTAAATTACTCAGTTTTTATGCAGTAATCATGTTTAAAATCAATTTTGTCCTTCTCTTTCCTTTGTTAGCTCAATTTAAATAAAACAGAGATTAGAGAGGTGTATCAAGCTGGCTAGAAAGGTAGCAAACAACTTTTCAGCCCAAATAAAAATGTATGTTCTTTGGATTTGTAGATTATAGGAAAAAACTAATATGTAATTTTTAAGGTTAAAAAAATTTAAGAGAAGTTCAAGCAAATTATTTTGAGAGAAAGATATAACCACCTGGAGAAAAAAAAATGAAAGAGTGTTTACAAGTGTTTCCTTCACAGAGCCAGATGGGCAGGAAGAGGACTAGAATGAGAACCCTCACCATGAGGCTTCTAATTGATTTGATTTTTTTTAGATGTGTAATCTATAATTTTTATTTTAAAAATTTAAGTCATATCAACCAAAAAAAAGTATATATATATATACATATATATATGTATACATATACGTGTATATATATATATATATATATATATATAATTTGATGTAAATTTATGGCCTCCAATAAAGTGTGTCTGCAGATACCCTGTCTTGGCAGATGCAGTAATCTGAAGGGTGACCTGAGACAGGAATATATATTTGCATTTGACTTTTATGCCTATGTAGATTAAGTAACATGGTGAAGTTTGCCAAGCAAACTGATAAAAATATTATTAATATAATTTAGCATTATATATTAGTATTATAATTTATATAACCATATGAAGAAAAAATATGTATAAAATTATATAACAATGTATATTAATACATTAATGTATGAAATATATAAAATTATATAAATCGAATATATTATATAGATTAAAAATAATACCATATTAATATAATATAGTAATATCTAAAAATTAAGCTATATCAATAACATTGATACATGTATAATAAAATCAGTAATATATTAATATGTATAAATAACAAATATATATTAATAACAGATTCCATATCAAGTGTCTTGTATACATCTTTAATATAATTAATATCAAAAGGCAGGAATGAAGTGGGAACAGTTACTTGAGAACTGGAAACTTTCTTTAAGATCTGAGCAGTCTAAAAGACACTCCAACATCACTCTGATCTACCCTCTCTCCAATGTCTGGCCTTCTTTGTGGTATTTATCTAGGGTCTTCAGTCTGAATCAAAAGACATTCTGTGTACTTCTTATGTTTAAGATACTTTGATACCTATGTTTAAATAATGCAATGATGACTATTAGGTCAACCAATTAATTCCTTAGTAACTTACAAATGAGGTTAAGTTACTGCCCATACTACTATAAACAAGGCGGACTGGGAAAAATAATATAGGACAATCAAATTAATGCTGGGTATCCTGGACCAGGGAGAGGCTGGGTGCTTGGAGGGAACGAAGGAAGGTTCCCTGGAGGAGATGGCATTGGACCTGGGTGGAATCCTGAAGTGGGCTCTCCAGGTGGAGTTGTTGTGAGCCAAGGCAAGTGTCCCTGAGGAGAGTCAGGGTAGAATAAGTGTGTAGGCATGCTTGGTGCTAGGGACATTTCAACTAATTGAATTGTAAAAGTAAAATGTACAAAGAATTCTTAAAAATCAACCAGATGAAGAAAACATATGTAAAAATAAGATATATCATTATTATATATTATTACAATCAATATTATATGTATATGATATACAATAAGAAGAAAATAAGCCAATTAAAAATTGGGCAAAAGATGTGAATAGACACCTCATCAAAAAAGACAGATGGCAAAGAGGCTTATGAGAAGACACTCAATATAATACATCATTAGGAACGGCACATTAAAACCACAATGAGATACCACTACACATCTCTTAGAGTAACTAAAATCCAAAATGCTGCTGGCACCCGGCATTGACAAGGATGTTGAACAACAGCTCTCCTTCATTGCTAATGGGAATGCAGAATGATACAGCCACTTTGGAAGACAGTCTAGCAGTTTCTTACAGAGCTAAACAGAGGCTTACCATGCAATTGCAAAATCGCATTCCTTGGCAGTTACCCATATGTGTTTAAAACAGATATGCACACAAGAATATGCACACAAATGTGCCTAGAATAATTGCCCAAACTCGAAAGCAACCAAGATACTTTTTAACAGGTGACTGGATAAGCAAATTGTGGTACATCATATGAGGCAATAATATTCAGCAGTGAAAAGTGAGCTATCAAGCCATAAAAAGACAGGGAGGAACCTCAAATGCACACTGCTAAGTTAAAGGAGCCAATCTGAGAAGGCTACATGCTGTATGATTCCAGTTGTGTAACACTCTGGAAAAGATACAATGATAAAGGCGGCAAAAAGTCATGCCTGGGTTGTTCAGATGCATATATTGATGGCATTTGGAGGTGAACCTTTTAATAGGTAATGAGGATTAGATGAAGCCATCAAGGTGGAGCCCCAAGATGGGACCTATGGATTTACAAGAAGAGGAATGGAATACAGAGCTGGAATGCTCTTGGCCTGCTTGCCATGTGATGTCTGGTACCACCTCAGACCTCTGCAGTGGGTTCCCAACAGCAAGAAGGCCCTCACCAGACACAGCCCCTTGACCTTGGACTTCTAGCCTCCAGAAGTATAAGAAATATATATATTTTTCTTTATAAATCATCCAGTCTCAGGTATTCAGTTACAGCAACAGAAAACAGGCTAAGCCATGTATTGCTTTAACATAGAAACTTTTCTGTTTCTTTTTTTTTTTTCCAGTAGTATACTTTGCCTGCTAATACCCATGACTAGTATTCAGAATTTAGTTATTAAAATAATACAGATTAGTGGAATATATAGTAGATATCAAATCAACCTAATTGATAGGCAAGAACTAACATCACTTCAATTACTTTACAGAAATTAATTTATAACCTCTTTATGGTTTAATTTTTTTAGATTTTTCTACCTAATTCAATCATAATGATACATCCTGGACTAAATCTAGCATAAAAATATAGTCCCCTAAGCTGTTTGCTTTCAAACAGATTTTTCTGTAAATTGTTCTCAAGTTAACTGCTAAATATCTGTTTAAATTTGGCTCCTTTTGGTCCTGCAGAGGTTAGAACCAATGGTCTTATAGAAAGTGTCCAATGGATTAAATAGTAATTCAGTGAATTTCTGAAGTAGTATAACTATTAAAAGACTCAAAAGCCATAAGAAAAAACATATGTGCTTGCTTAGGCACAAGATGAAAAATATCCATTTGTTGTTAACAAGTTTGTCCAGAAATTCCTAACAAAGCTTACACTGACAGAATTTGTAGTACTGGAAGTCTTAAGATACCAAAACCGAAGATAATTTCCCCAGCTTGTTTATATTTTCAAAACCGTCACAGGCTTGACAGTTTTAACCATTAACCAGCATGTACACAACTGTTGAGACGAAATGTTGGCAGTCCAGTCAATCAAACTGGGAGATTTTTCTTAACAGAAAAATAGCAGGGAAAATTTCCACTAGCTAACTTATTTGGTCACTTTACTTATCGACACTGTCTTTTTATTTTTTCCTGATGTTGAGATTTTGGAGCTTTTTTAGGGATCTTGTTTCTGTTGCCTAGTTTTCAAAGAATATGTGTTTTCCAAGAATGTTCACTAGAGAGCCTCCTGCATAAATGTACTTAATTATCTCCGGCTTGGGGAAAGGAGAGTCTGGTTGAAGCCCATAATGTGTGTGCGCAGGGGAGTCCTCACTTCCGAACCATGAGCAATGATCTAGCCAAGTGATTTTTTAAACCCAGTGAAATATCTTGTATGTATCATCATTATTCTAATTTCAGACTTCATTTGAGTGGTTATCTGGCATCTTTCTTTAGCCAATCTCGATTACTTCCAGAGCACACTTAAAATAGGACCTTGAATTTATATAGCATCTAAGTAATTTAAAACAGCAAATGATATACTGAGAATCTGTGGACACTTTACCTTTATGAATGGCATTAGTAAGTTAATGGAAATATTCTTCAATGTAGTCTAAAGAATTCAGAAAATACTACATAATAAAAAAAATAATATGCATAGCAACTTTTAAGAACATCAAGAAAGAAGAAATTATTACTTAAAAAAAGTCTGGGCTGGGCGCAGTGGCTCATACCTGTAATCCCAGCACTTTGGGAGGCTGAGGCGGGTGGATCGTGAGGTCAGGAGATCCAGACCATCCCGGCTAACACAGTGAAACCCCATCTCTACTAAAAATACAAAAATATTAGCCGGGTATGGTCACCGGCAGCTGTAATCCCAGCTACTCAGAAGGCTGAGGCAGGAGAATCACTTGAACCCGGGAGGCGGAGTTTGCAGTGAGCCAAGATTGTGCCACTGCACTCCAGCCCGTGCGAGAGAAAAAGACTCCATCTCAAAAATAAAAAATAAAAAATAAAGTCCTGTGTTTGTTACTACCATGTTTTGATCAACAGGAAGCCAATGAGGTCATTTTCTTACAATTTTTCTTTAACGTGACAAAAAAGTACTATAAACGTTGTCACAAAACTTTGCTATAGACGAGAATACGCATGTTTCCAGGAAGAACAGGGTGTTCTGCAGGGCATAAGGTGAAACTTGGGAAAAATCCCGAGGATTTAAAACAGGAGTGGGCCGTGGAAGAGAACACACGGAGTGGATCCGTATAGCAGGGAGCCCCTGGTGCTTGTATGTGACCGTCTGCGGGGAGAAACATGTCTGTGCTTATCTGAAAGGCCGCAGCGGGGTCTTTTGTTTCCGCTGTAGCATGCGCTCACGAAATCTGGACAGCATACTAGGTTTGTCTTCAAGTCCTTCTTCAGCTGTTTTCTTTCCAAATGACTAAAAGGCTTTGATTACAATTACAGTCCACCTAAGTTGGAAATCTTGAATGACAGTCCTAATGGGTACTTTGTTTTTACAACTTAGATATCTGAAGAGGAAGGCAATTTGTTTTTAAATTAACTGCTTTCAGGATAAGATTGGGATTCAACTATAACTTCGAAATATATGCAGAGTGCAAGCTGCCATCTCCCACCACTGCTGTTGTGCGTACAGAGTCGTTTCACTGCCCTCCAAGCCGCTGTCCTGCCTCCCCTGGTGCATGGCAGGAGGCTTCCAGAAGCCTCCATGGCCATCTAGAGCTGGTAGACAGAGCACAGCTGATCACACCGAAGCCTGAGCAGGTACAGCTCACCTGGAATCCCCATGGCTCACAGGACGTGTTAGCCTTCTTAGAAATGGACTCGTTCTAGTCCATGGGAGAGTTTGTGCAGCGCTGCTGTGGTGGCGTGGAGTAAATGCAGTGACTTGCACACCTTCATGATCCAGCTCCCCACAGTTCACTCTCCACGCCTCTCCACTGGTTCTTGAATATGCTTGGAGCTCCCCACTCAGGGAATACGCACCTGTTGCTCTTCCACAGGGAAAACTCCTTCCTCCCCCTTACATCACCACAGCTGGTCGTCACCTCCTTTAGGTGTTTCCTCAGCTAAAATCTTTTTTTTTTTTGAGATGGAGTTTTGCTTTTGTTGCCCAGGCTGGAGTACAGTGGCATGATGCTGGCTCACTGTACCCTCCACCTCCTGGGTTCAAGCGATTCTCTTGCCTCAGTCTTCTAAGTAGCTCTAAGTAGCTGGAATTACAGGTGCCAGCCACCATGCTTGGCTAATTTCATATTTTTGGTAGAGACGGGTTTCGCCATGTTGGCCAGGCTGGTCTCGAACTCCTGACCTCAGGTGATCCACCCATCTCAGCCTCCCAAAGTGCTAGGATTACAGGTGTGAGCCACTGCAGCCAACCCTTCAGCTGGAATGTCAGACCTTCATAATCTACCCAACTGGGGATTCCATCCCTTCAAATATTCCCTATCTCTCTTCTCTTTCTATTTTAACAAGTTTATTTAATAGACTTTATGTTTTAGAGCAGTCTTAGATTGTTTAGATTCAGAGCAAATTTGAGCAGAAATATAGAGTTCTCCCATTACCCTCTCCCTACCCTACAAACTTCCACACCATCACATCCCCCACCAGAGGGGCACATTCGTTCCAATCAATGAGCCTACATTCATACGTCAGATCAGCCAAAGGCCATGGTTTACATTAAGTTCACTCTTGGTATCAAACCTTCTATGGGTTTTAAAAAATATATAATAAGGACACATATCCACTATTACTGTATCATACAGAGTCATTTCACTCCCTTAAAAATTCCCTGTGCTTCACCTGTTCATAACTCTCTCCATCAGAACCCCTGGGAAACATGGCCTTGTTACTGTCTTTATAGTGTTGCCTCTTCCAGAATGTCATAGAACTGGAATAACATAGAATGCAGATCTTTCAGACTGGCATCTTTCACTTCACAATATGCAGTTAGGGTCTGTGTGTGTGTGTGTGTGTATGTGTTGAGACAGAGTCTCACTCTGTCACCCAGACTGGAATGCAATGATGCAATCTCGGCTCACTGCAACCTCTGCCTCCTGGGTTCAAGTGATTTTCCTGCCTCAGTCTCCCAAGTAGCTAAGACTACAGGTACCCACCATCATGCCGGGCTAATTTTTGCATTTTTAGTAGAGACAGGGTTGGCCAAACTCCTGACCTCAGGTGATCGACCTTCTTCAGCCTTCCAAAGTGTGGGGATTACAGGCATGAACCATTGCGCTCAGCCCCTCTGTGTGTTTTCATGACTTGATAGCTCATTTCTTTTTAGCACTGAATAAAATTCAATTATAAGGATGTATCAGAGTTTATGTATTCATCTACTTGATTGCTTTCAGCCCTTTTGTTTTATCGTCTCCATAATACTTATAACTATCTAACATACTCTTTACTCAGTTAATTTTTGTAGTGCCAACCTTCCTAACTCTAGTATAACTTTCATGAAGTTACGGATTTCTCTGCACCTAGAACAGTGCCTGCTAGTGCATAGTAGATGCTTGAGAAGTTTATATTCAGTGAAAAAATAATAGAATGATATTTCCCAACAGATATGAAAGGTATGAAATTTATCTCTAATTAAATGCCATGACAAAATAAATAAGGTCAATTGATTGCTATTTGAAGGCCACAGAAAATATCTAGCAAAGATACATCTAAAGTGCTTAACCCCTTGCCTAGGACACAGTAAGGATTCTTCAGATATTTGCTTTCTGTGAAAATGTGAGCTCCCTGAGAGACCCCATCTGTCTTATTTGCCTGTGTATTCTGGGCACCAAGAACAAAGCCTGGTACATGGTGGGTGATCCAATAATATTTTGGGATGGATAATCAATATATCTCATTCTAATGGCTTTTTATTTAATGATTCATTAATTTACCTGTCAAGTGCTTTTAGTGAATCAAAGGGGTGTTTAATGATAATTTATTTTTGAAATAATGACTTAAACACAACCAAAATTTACCATGTTGTTTGGTCCATGTCCAACTGTAATTTTACTACCATAATCTGAAAAATAACATTATAATTTCATCTTTTCCATGGGTGTTAATAGTATAATACATTTTTAAGGCAATGTAAGAAAAGATCCATTTATGTGCAAACGTTTTGTGAATGTATCACATTCTGGGGAAAATTCTAAGAGTGAAGAGAGATAGATGAATGTCCTCAATGGCTATGAATTCTGAATGGCCGAAGACTTTATAAAATTAAAACGAAATAAAATAGTCCTCTTCTAGAAGCAGCAGATGTGGAAAATCTCAGTAAAGACAAAATCGGATGACAGAGAATTATTTAATAGATGCATCCTCTTGTCGTGAACCAAAAAAAGTTGAGAACAAGAGAGCCTCTATCTTGTTGAGGCAGTAAGGAAGGATGTATTTTGTGAAGGGAAAATACACATCTTTATGGATGAATATAACGTATTATATACGAGGGAGGTCTGGATACTTACCCATCGCTGTTTACATCTGATATGACCACGGTATATCCAAAATAAGATGCCATCTGCAAAGGAAAACCGAGAGATGACATTTTACGTCCAAAAAGTCATTTTTGTAGTCATGTTTCCATTACCCCTGAAAGATTCATCTCACTGTGGTGCATTTTTTGTTTTTAAATTTATAGACTCTTGGACATGGCCAGGGTCCTTGAGTCATTTAGTCTAACCCCTGACCCAGTGAATAATTTTCCCCATAATAACTTTGACATCTGCTTGGACATCCTCTGTGGATATTCAACAATCAGCCCATTTAATTTGTGGACACAGCTATCAGAATGTTCACTGCTAAATTTGGCCCTTCCATGACTTCTAGCACTTAATCCTACCAAGTTTTGCAATCTTGAATCTCACAGAAGGAATCTAATTCCATTTCCATATGATGTTGTAAGAAAATCTTCTCAGGCCATGTGTGGTGGTTCATGCCAGTAATCCCAGCACTCTGGGACCAGGCAGGAGAGTCACTTGAGTCCAGGAGTTCAAGACCAACCTGGGCAACATGGTGAGACCACATCTCTACAAAAAATAAAACACAATTAGCAGGACGTAGTGGCACGTGTAGTCCCAGCTACTTGGGAGGCGGAGGTGGGAGGATTGCCTGAGCCAGGTGTGGTCAAGGCTGCAGTGATCGAGATTATGCAACTACACTCCAGCCTGGGTGACAGAGAAAGGTCGTGTCTCAAAGAAAAGAAAATATTTTCACTTGGTTCACCATCCAACTTCTCTGTCTTAGAGAGGTGATGTGTGGTACCAAAACACAGATGACATTTGAGAGTGCACTGATGACAAGAGAAGACTTAGGTAGGATTTGTGTTTCTTGCTTTGGAGAAAGCATAAAAAGTTTTCATGTTGGAGAAACCCATGTCTCAGTATCAATTTGTATTGTGCTCATAGTCAACAAAAGTTCCTAAATCTTTTCCATGAGTGTATGTAGTGTACCACAGTCTCCCCACATTTTATTTTTATTTTTTATTTTTTTTGAGATGGGGTTTCACTCTTGTTACCCAGGCTGGCGTGCAGTGGCGTGATCTTGGCTCCCTGTAACCTCCACCTCCCAGATTTAGGCAGTTCTCCTGCCTCAGCCTCCCAAGTAGCTGGGATTACAGGTACTAACTACCATGCCCAGCTAATTTTTGTATTTTTAATAGAGACGGGGTTTCATTATGTTGTCCAGGCTGGTCTTGAACACCTGACCTCAGGTGATCCACCCGCTTGGCCTCACAAAGTGCTGGGATTATAGGTGTGAGCCACCGTGCCTGGCCTCCTCACATTTTATCTCTGAAGTTTTTTTTTTTAAATGTATGTTTTTGAATTTATAATGTTTTCAGGATTTATACTCTCATCAGATTTGACCCATAGATCCAGCTTGCCAATTTTGCTTCCATAGTGTGCCAGGCAATGTTTTAGATGACGTAGCTTTCCGTCATGTCCTCATGTAATGAACATATAATCCCTTAGAAAGCATGTTCCCCAGGGTGCAGAGGCTTTGGTCTGTGTGGTTTACTGTTCTGTTTGAACTTCCTGAGCAGTATTGGGATCAAAGTAGGTACCAGGGGCCAAATGCTCTTTGCAGAGAAAATAAATATGTGAGTCAACAAGTGGCATGGAACAAGTCAATTCTCACACCTCTTTTCTCTGTTCCAAACATACACAGTGAAATTTTTTCTTGCTGTGGTGTTGAGTGGTCTTCACTCGGAGGAATTTCATCATTTATGTATTTGCTTCTGAGGTTCAGGATTACAAAACTGGGTGGTAGTGAGGATAAGAAGTTATAGAAAGGCTAAATGTAGCAATATTTAAAAAGTTTCTAATAATAATAAAAGAGTGCAATAACAGATCTGGGCAAAGGAGAAGCATTGCTAGATTCTCATTCACTTATTAATTACCACCACTTAGAAATAGTTGTTTGAAATAGTTGTTCAATATTTATTCAATTTAAGTCTTACTTCTCCAAATCTTCCAAAAGAATATCAGGAGATGTAAAATGCTTTGTTGAAAATTTCAGAGTGATAGACTAAAGCCCCAAATTATAGCAAAAAGATGTCAAAATCATTTTGTGTTTACTTTAAAACCTGCTGATTTCTTTTCTTTCTTTTTTCTTTTTTAACAGACACAGCGGTCTCACTATGTTGCCCAGGCTGGTTATGAACTCCTGGCCCTCAAGCGATCCTCCTGCCTTGGCCTTCCAAACTGCTGGGATTACAGGTGTGAGCCACATTTCTTTAAATACTGAGTTGGTACTTCCATCTAAGGGAAGCCAGTTTTGTGAATTGATTTTGTTTCTCCAGACAATTGATTTTCTCTACTCTTCAAATTAACATGGTTAATTTTAAATTTATTACTTTCACAGTTTTGTACACATTTAGGTTTAAATTAAGTGTGTAGTTGTGTTTGTAAAGAATCACATGTGAGTTACAAACACAAAGAGTTCATTTATTTTAGATTTGTTCTGAGTTCAAACATGGAGACCTGAATCTCTGCATTACTGAACTAGACATGTAATAGTACACGTATTTGCATGCATCTCAAATCTTAGAAAATTTAGTGGCATATGGGAATTTAGTGGCTTTTGTTTAATCAAAAAGGAAGGAGACAGGAAATGGGGTGGAAAGGAATTAACATTTCTTGTGGAGTTGTTATATGCCAGGAAATCTTCTAAGTAATCTACAATCCTTGATTTATTTCATTCTTAAAGGGAGCTTGGAAGAGAAACATTTTATTCTTATTTTGCAAAGAGGCTCAAAGGGGTCAGGTGATTTTCCTATGGTCTCACATGGTTCATGAGCGGTGCAATGGGAACTGGAAGTCTGATCTGTTACCTGCAGAAGTCCAGGCCCTTTTTACAGTGACCTCTTCCCATATCTTACATCAACACCTTCAGGCATTTATAGACTATTGAAAGACTAATTTAATACAAAACTACTTCACATTGTTTTTAGAAAAAAAATCCCTAGTCCCAAACGCAGCCCACCTCCCCGACCAGTCTCCCTTGAGTAGCCCCCATCCCCACCGTCCTCAGCTCCTACGTCTCTCTTGCTTACGGAGACTATGACCTTCACTCTGCTCTTCACACATGTCCCTCTGGCTCTTGTTGAAAGCCTTTGTATTAGCCTTTCCTTGCCTGGAAGGCTCTGGATAAGATGGCATCATTGGCTCTGTCTTGTCCTTCACATCTCAGCCCAGACACTGCCAGCTCAGAGGCCTCCCTGATCGCCCCATCTAGGGGCTTTTTTGACACCTCCCTCCCAGCTTCTATCACTCAGTTTTATTTCTTTAAATCATGGTTCACAATCTGAAATTATCATGAACATTTATTTGCTTGTTAATAAACTGTCCCTTCCCCTCCCTCCCCTGCCACCTCACTGCTGCCTGAGAGCCAGGTAGGTAGGTCTGTCTGATGCCTGGTTGCATCCCTAGTGCCTAGGACAGTTTCCAGTGCATAGTAGCTGCTCATAAATATTTGTTGAATGGATGAATAACTGATGTGAATATTATAGTCTACTAGTAACCCAGAGTGATTTTACGTATTCAATATTAAAATGTTTCTACCTGTTTGCCAGTGAAATTCTGAATAAAGGTCATATCTGTAGAGTTAATGATTGAAACCTGAAATCATAGAAATCAAAGAGGTTACACAATTTGATGTAGAATTGAAGCCATTTTTAAAAATTACAACTTAAATCATTTAAATTTTTTGGTAAAGTGTGATAAATGGTTAGCTAAATGTAAAACAAAAATGGAAGCCCACCGAATGATCTTATTTAAAAAAAAAAAAGCTAAATGAACTTTTTGTTTATGGTTAAGTCTGGGATACTTTCAGACAAAATGTATGCTTATTAATCTGAGCTGGATAAATAAAAGTTGAATTCAAGAATATTGAGAGCAATTAACTTGATAGTTGATTTAATGAGGATTTTTGGCTAAATCCATTTCTGTTCTTGTGCTATTATAAATGGATAATTACGGTTCTTTGCAAGAAGAGTTAGATTTTAAAATTTTGCCGTGCTAGCCACATGGCAAAAATATTCATTTTAATTCTACTTAGCCAGATGCTTGCTAGATACTTTTGTAAATGATGAACTTTATTTCAAATATGCTTTTTTTTTCATAAGATCTATTTAGTTGCTTTTCCTAATTTCATTATAATGGGTTTGAACGATATTGCCCCAAAATTCATGTCTACCCAGAACATCAAAATGTAACTTTATTTGGAAATAAGGTATTTGTTGACGAAATTAGTTAAGGATCTCAAGATGAAATCATCCGGTAGGCTCTAAATTTGATGACCAATGTCATCATTTTTATAAGGACAACTGATGTCATCATTTTATAAGGACAACTAATGTCCTTATAAAAGGAGGAGAAGACACATGTAGACTCAGAGGGCAGAAGGTCACACAGGGATGGAGGCAGAGACTGGTGGGATGTTGCCACAAGCCAAGCAATGCG
This sequence comes from Plecturocebus donacophilus, assembly GCA_004027715.1. Taxonomy (NCBI): domain Eukaryota; kingdom Metazoa; phylum Chordata; class Mammalia; order Primates; family Pitheciidae; genus Plecturocebus; species Plecturocebus donacophilus. Next base: position 53,513 of record PVKP010012086.1, read on the forward strand.
AGGGACTGTCAGAGGCTGGAAGGGGCCATCTATGACAGAAGCCTCCTATCACAGATGCTCTGGTGAGAACATGGTTCAGCCCACAACTCGATGTCAGACTTCTGATCTCCAGAACTGTGAGTGAATAAATTTATGTGGTTTGAAGCCACCCAGTTTGTGATTCTATGTTATAGCAGTCTTAGGAAACTGACAAATAATAAATTCACAATTAATTAAATTTATGATTAAATTAAATAATTTAATTAATTAAAATAACGGAAATAATAATTGCTTTTATTTCTACTGTATGAGATGTATTAAGGTATTCATCATAACCATGACATTATCCACTATTATTCCGAGATTATGCCTATAGGTCGGACGAGCTTTGTGGGTTGTGACTTGTACAGTCACACAGGGCCTTGTGCTTGGATCGGTCCTACCCTTGGTTTAATGCACTGCTGTTGCTGTCCTGAAATTTTTAATGATTTTTGAACAAGGGGCCTGTGTTTCATTTTGCACGAAGTCTCATCAGTTATGTAGTTGTTTCTGCACATGGATCAGAACAAATCTGATCTGACTTGTTTTCCTTCCTTTTTTGTAAGCAAGCATCATGAATCGTGAGGAGAAACTCCTTAAAGAACTCCAGGTGTTTTTTTTTTAATTATGTTTTAAGTTCTGGGGTACATGTGCAGATCATGCAGGTTTGTTACATAGGTATAGACATGCCATGGTGGTGTGCTGCATCTGTCCCCCCGGTCATCTACATTAGGTGTTTCTCCTAATGTTATCCCTCCCTGATCCCCCAACTGCCTGCTATCCCTCCCCTACCCACCTCCATCCGACAGGCCCCAGTGTGTGATGTTCCCCTCCCTGTGTCCATGTGTTTTAAAAGACCTAAAAGTTGCATAAAACAAAACATTTCTTTGAGTATACAGATGGTCCTTAAATTATGATGGTTCAACTGACAATGGTTCAAAAGTGATGGACATTCTGTAATCATCATACTTTGAATTTTGAGTTTTGATCTTTTCCCAGACTAGCAATATGTGATATGATACTCTGACTTGAGATGTCAATACTTTGTTATACGATAGGCTTTGTGTTAGATGTTTTCACCCAACTGTGGACTAATGTAAGTGTTCTGAGCATGTTTAAGGTAGGTTAGGTAAGCTATGATGTTTGGTGGGTAGGTGTATTAAATGTGTTTTTAACTTACAATATTTTCCATTTATGATGGGTTTATCAGGATGTAATTCCATCAAGGAGCATCTGTACAAGAAAATATCCTATTCCTATCATGTATTCTCAGTACTCACATATCCAAAATTCTGTGCTCCTCTTGGAACTCCAGCAACCAATTCTGGGGATGAAAATAGTCATTTAGAAGGGAAATTACATACATGTAATCATATAATTATATAATCAATAAGTAGTAAAGACAGTGCTTTTAAAATGAGTGGCTATCATATAGAGCAGCGGTCCCCAAGTCCCAGGCCACCAACCAGTACCTGTCTGTGGCCTGTTAGGAGCCCGGCTGCGCACACAGTAGGAGGAGAGCCACAGATGAACCAGAACAAAGCTTCATCTGTATTTACAGCCACTCCCTGTTTGCTCTCATTACAGCCTGAGCTCCGCTTCCTGTCAGATCAGTGGAGGCATTAGATTCTCATAAGAGCTCGAACCCTACTGTGAACTGCTCATGCAAGGGATCTAGGTTGCGTGCTCCTCATGAGAATCTAACCTGATGACCTGAGGTGAAACAGTTTCATCCCAAAACCATCCTTCACCCACCCACCCCCACCGTCTGTGGAAAAATTGTCTTCCATGAAACTGGTCCCTGGTACCAAAAAGGTTGTGGATTGCTGATGTAGAGACTTGGAAGTTTGAAGTCAGGGCTTTGTATTTACTGTTCCATTAGCTTTTGTTTCTTCTCCAGATAATAGAAAACAGAAAACAAGAAATCATATGTTGTCATCCTTTGAGATTTATGTCTTCATTAAGAGTCTCTCTGCACCTCTGTCTCTAGACCCTGAGCCTGGCTTCTTGGGTCTGCAGGTGATTTATAAGTTAGACCTCTTACTCTGATTCTTCCAGCTTTTACTATGGTGACATCTTTCATACTAGTATAAAAATTACAGTTCTGGTTCCAGAACTTAGAGTCAAGGGAGGGAATGGGATCAGGTACGAAGCAGAGAGGGGAGTCTTGGACAGGAATGTGGATGATTCATCTACAGCGGTAGGAGGGCTGGGGAAGCATGCTCCTAAATCATAACACAAGGTTCAGAAAAACTAAGTAATCTGGATAGACTGCCAGGAAAGTTGACGGAACTGGTAGTACCCTGTCCAGTTTTCAATAATATTTATTTGGTATAAATTAAGTTCTCTTGGAACGAAAAAGAAACTACAATCAGATACAATAAGGTTGACTGATTTCAGGGTCAGGCCAGTTGGTGAGGACAGATCCTAGAGGACTGGGCCATTTAAGAACATGTCAACCACGACTTCTCCCATCCCACAAACATCAGGAATTTTGTTTCTAAAATATCAGTCATCCCACCTAGTAACTGTAGAGTCTGCAATCTCATATGACCACAACACTAAGGGTTATTAAATGTAATATTAAGTAAAGATGCTCATAATTTTTTAATAAATGATCAGGACAGCTTAATTGCTTGGGGTCTAAGGCAAATCTGAACTGTTACTCAACTACAAAAATATTTAGTTGGAAGGAAAAATAGGACTTTTCCCTTTCAATAACTCAAGGTAACATCTTCAGGAGGTTTTTTTTATTATTTATTTATTTTTTTAAATTTTTAAACAGGGTCTCACTCTGTCACCCAGCCTGGAGTGTACTGGAGTGTAGTGGCACAATAATCATGGCTCACTGCAGCTTCAGCCACCTGGGCTCAAGCCATCCTCCTACACCCCAGCTTCCTGAGTAGCTGGGACCACAGGTGCATGCCACCATGCTTGGCTAATTTTTGCGTATTTTGTAGAGATGGGATTTCACTATGTAGCCCAGGCTGGTCTCAAACTCTTGGGCTCAAGTGATCTACCTGCCTCGGCCTCCCAAAGTGTTGGAATTACAGGCATGAGCCATGACACATGGCCAGAAGGTTTTTAATGTTGAATATAATCAGGAAAATTTTAGGTCCTTGACTTGACAACACGTGATTTGAGTAGCACACTGACTAGTGAGAAGCAAAAATATTTCCTTCATTTGCAGCTTAGAAAGGTTCTATCACAGTTGAACTCATAATTGGTGAGTAGTACAGGTGAAAAATTGACAGCAAAGTCACCATTCTTTCCAACACATCAAATTACATTCCTGGAATTGGTTAGGGACAGATTACTTTCCTGGGTTTTAGCTCACTACATCTCACTCTAAAGTGATAACAAAGGCTCTTAACCTTTTTTGAGTCACAAACATGTATGAAAATTGGAAGAAAGCTATGGATCCTTTTGCCCGAATCTTGCATGTAATTTTAGGGGTTCCAATCTAGTGAAGCCCATCCAGGTGTCACCCAGCAGTGTGAGGATCCATATTAAGAATGCAACATCTAGAGGACATTGAAGTGGTCACTGTTTTTTGTTTTTGTTTTTTTTAAAGTATAATTCAAATTTTCCGTTGTCTAATTAAGTAAATTGTGAACATGCACAGTCCTAGGTTCGTAGTGGTCTGGTGAGCTGATTGTGAAGTTCCTTGATAGTGCTTTTATTTGAGATACCCTCAAAACACGTAAAACCCAAATCTGTTTTTCAGGTATTTGTGAGATCTGATGGAAAATCACTACTGTGTTCTACCATCTTTCCCTACAGTGCACTCTAATGCATCATTATTTACTTTCTTGGGTCAAAACTGAATGCTATTCTGGAGAGCTTTCCAACAAGACTCTGTTTTGTTTGTTTATTTGTTTGTTTGTTTTGAGACGGGGTCTTAGTCTCTACCCCAAGGCTGGAGTGCAGTGGTGAAATCATGACTCACTTCCACCTTGACCTCCCAGGGTCAAGCAATCCTTCTGCCTCAGCTTCCTAAGGTTGACTCCAAAGTAAGTAGCTGGGACTACAGGTGCATGCCATCATGCCCAGCTAAGTTTTGTATTTTTGAAAGGAGGTCTCACTATGTTGCCCAGGCTGATATAGAACTCCTGAGCTCAAGCAATTCTCCCACCTTGGCCTCACAAAGTGCTGGGATTATAGGTGTGAGCCACCACACCCAGTCTAACATACTCCTAATGCCACATTTAAAACAAATAATAATTTGGCATGTTTTATAGTTTCCTTTGTTACATTTTTAGTGATTTTAAGATCTGGCCATTTTTCAAGGTACTAGTTATTCAGTACTATCTTTGCTGCTTCCTAATTCAGTTGTTCTTATTACAGTCAACAGCAGTTTTTAGAGAGCACGCATTGCCTTGTTTTATGGATACACAGAGTTAAGCCATTTAATTCTCACAAGAACCCTGTGAGGTAGACAGTAGTATTAGCAACATCATCCTTATTTTAGGAATGGAGAAATTGGAGGCACTAAGATGCTGGGTCAATTGTCCCAGGTCACAGAGATAGTAAGTTGTGAAGTCAGGGTTTAAACCCAAGAGGTCTGGCTCCAGAGTCCAGGCTCTTAAGCGTTACAATAAACAAAATGCTTTTTAATACCTTGAAAAAAACATAATGAAAGGACAAGTTCTTTATGAATTAGTTTGTACCTAAAAGAAAAAATGTTCTTTCAAAGAAAAAAGAACCACCCAATTATCTTCAACCTGAACTGTAAAACTTTATGATGTTCTGCTTTGTGTATCTTGTCAACATGAAACTATGAAAGGATCTGTGATGATTCCTAGAGGTGACCATATTTCATTTACTCCTAATTATTTGTGAATGAAACCATTTGCATTAGTGAAATGCAGTCAATGTTCATATGAAACAAGATGGAAAATGGTAAATACTGATTGATTGACTAATTCAATACATATTACCAGTTAAGTAAAAGCTCCCATTTATTGCCTTGTATCTAGGTATTTTTCATGCATTCTCTCATGCAATCTTCAGAACATTGTTTTGAGTTACTTAATATTAATGTCATTTAAAGATAAGCAAATAATCAGAGAGGTTGTCTTAGCCTCAGGAATAGAAAGTCTGTACAGTCAGAACTTGAACCTATGTGGATATTGCTTCCAAAGATTCAACTTATTTCTGTCAGGCTGTTTCCCATATGAGTCTGTTATGAGCAACATATGGTCTAGTCTTTGTAAGAAATATAAATAAGAACAATACATAACAATACATAGATCTTGCCTTGAAGGAGGGGGACATGAAAAGTAATACATATGATATCATTCTTCCTTACTCTCATCTCAACCAAATCTACAGGAGAGAGCCAGTGTGATTTGTTCTCTTTTTTTCTTTTAAAATATGAGCATAACAGCATCATATTTACTCCTCAGCTTAAACCTCATGTCTTCTCCCCTGCATGTTGAATAGATCTCAGAATCATTTCCATGACCCATAAAACCAGACATGACCTGAACCCAGACCTTTCTCGAAGCCAATCTCATTTCACTATCAAAGTTTGGCAGTCAGACTGAGGTCCTTGAACACCCCCATTTTCCACACACTTTAGAAGACAGAAGTTGGCCCCTGCCCCTGTGTCTGTCCACCCCTTCCCCCCATCATCCCAGGCTCCATTCAAATGTTTTCTCAAAACCAAATGTTTTCTCTTACTCTACCTTTAGAACTTTATCCTAGCATGTATCATAATTTAATTAGATATTCTGTTCATTATTTCATGTTGATCAGCCCCAGTAGAAGACAGTCACAGCAAAGTAGAGAAGACAGGACATAAGGGGTATATAGGAGACAGGTATATAGGGTTTGGGTATGTTCAAAGAGGAAAAGGAAATAAGGCTGGGATGTTGG
>PVKP010012087.1:0-59412 GCA_004027715.1 Plecturocebus donacophilus
CCCCGGGGGGGGGGCAGGGGCCAAAGGGATCATCGCGCCACATCCCTCCTCCCTCTCCGATCTCTCCCAAATTGAAAAACGTCTTGGGTCCTTCTCCTCGAATTCCAATGCTTTTATCAAATAATTTAAACGTCTCACCCAGTCTTATGAACTCACTTGGCATGATCTCTGTATTACCCTCTCTTCTACCGTCTTTCCGGAAGAGAAGGAAAGAGCGTGGCTCCCGGCCCAGGCACGAGCCGACAGTCCTCATCGGCAAGGTCCTGCTGAGCCCGCAGGTGCCGCTGCGTCATCCAGCTGAAGCCTTCCTGGGGCACCAACCCACAGACCCCGCTGGTGTCCTGTAACCACATGATTACCTGCCTTATTGCAGGCCTTCACAAAGCTGCCCATAAGGCCATAAATTTTAAAAAACCTTAAAGAAATTTCCCCAAAAGCAGGTGAAAATCTCGCCCAATTCCTTTTCCGCCTTACAGAGGCTCTCCTAAAATACACTCGTGTCAACACTGCCACTCCAGAAGGAACTATTGTTCTTAATACCCATTTTCTCTCCCAGTCTGCCCCGACGTGCAGCGCAAACTTAAAAAGGCTGAAGATGGCCCTCAGCCCCCACAACAAGACCTCCTTACCTGGCTTTCAAAGTCTTCAGCAACAGGGATAAGCAAAGTAAATTAGATAAAGCCCAAAAAGGTCGTGCTAAATGCCAGCTTCTGGCTGCGGCTATCCGTCAGCCCCGCCATAGTACGCAAGGGCACAAGAGACCCAACAGCAGCGACCCTCCCGGGCCTTGTTTTAAGTGTGGCAAAGAAGGCCACTGGGCGCGGGCATGTCCTAACCCACGAGTGCCGAAAAGCCCTTGCCCAGTCCGCCAGCAGACAGGCCACTGGAAATCTAACTATCCTGTCCACACACAGACAGAAAAGCCTGCGGCTCAGAGCCACCACCCCCAAGCCAGATGAAGACGAAGAATCCCTCGCACTCCCGCAGCTCCTCGGCCTAGCCGCATCCGCCAGCACAGCATCGGGGCAGAGTGACTCTACTCGGAGCAGGTAAGCCCGTCTCTTTTTAAACCAACACTGCGGCCATGTACTCGGCCTTGCCTGGATTCTCAGGACCCACTCAGCCCCTCTGGTCTCAGCTGCGGGGCTGACGGACTCATCTGACGCCCAGGAGCCACCAGGCCTCTCACTTGCTCCCTGTTTAATCCTGTTTTCTCACACTCTTTCCTTATCGTGCCCCGTTGCCCTACCCCCATCCTAGGCAGAGACCTCCTAACCAGCTTCAAAGCTTCCACCGCCTTTTTCTGTTCCCCACAACCAGATCCTCTCCTCCTCTCTGCCACCATGCCAGCCCTCACCCCTCCCCCAATGTCCCCTCCCCGCTTCTCTTGTTAATCTAATAGCGTGGGACCCCACTACCCCTTCTCTAGTAACTCACCATGATCCTATCAAAATCCAGCTAAAAGACCCTCCAAATTTCCTAATGTCTCTCAGGATCCCATTTCATTAGTGCATCTAAAAGGCTCAGGACCCATGATAAACAGACTTCTCTCACAAGGCCACCTTGGGCTAATCACTCCCCACACGATGCCCCTACACCCCCTCTCAGAAAGTCTAAGAGCTCTTACTGGGCTAGTCCAAGATCTCCGGGTCATCAATCAGGCAGTCCTTCTCATCCATCCGGTAGTTCCCAACCCCTCCACGCTCCTTTTCCGCTCCCTCCAGACACAACCCGTTATACTGTAATAGACCTAAAAGATGCTTTTTTTTTTTAAAGCCATTCCTCTTCACCCTGACTCCCAAGATTTCTTTGCCTTCACATGGACTAACCCTGAAACCCTCCAGTCACAACCATTTACTTGGACAGTCCTCCCCCAAAGACTTTAGATATAGCCCCCGTTTCTCTGGACAAGCTCTAGCTCCAGGCCTCACCTCCCTAGACCGCTCTCCTAGCCGGCTCCTCCAGTACGTGGATGACCTCCTCCTCTGCAGTCCCTCCCTAGAGGACTCTCAGACTCAAACTATTACACTTCTAAACTTTCTTGCTAGCAAAGGATACAGGCTTTTCCCCTCCAAAGCACAACTCTCCACTCCAATAGCAGTGATGTACTTAGGAGTCCAGCTCTCCCCCGGGCCCGAGCCATAACCCCAGCACCGGCAGCACTGATAGACAGCCTGCCCACCCACCGCTAAAGGTGAAATCCTTTCTTTCCTAGGACAGCAGGCTTCCCAGAATAGGAATTCCCAATTTTGCCCTCCCAGCCCGCCCCCACTATGAAGCAGCTAAAGGCCCTCTACATAAGCCCCTAAATCCTTCACACAGCACAATCCCTAACTTCCACAAACTTAAAGCCGCCCTCACAACTGCTCCTGCTCTATCTTTGCCTGACATCTCTCAGTCCTTCATTCTCTGCACAGCCGAAAACCATGGAATAGCCCTTGGTGACCCTGGTCAACCGAAAGGAAGTCCTCCTTCCTTCGCTCCCACAGCTTATCTATCTAAGCAACTAGACAACAGCACCCGAAGGTGGCCGACGTGCCTCAGAGCCCCAGCAGCAGCCGCCACCCTAGCCTTAGCAAAAAACTAACATTCGGTCAGGACACCACAGTCCGCAGCCCACACAATCTACAAGATCTCATCTCCTCCCGAGCACACTTCATCCTTCTCGTATGCAACTACTCTGTGCCCTCTTTCTTCCAAACCCTGAGTTCTGCCTCTCCAAAAGTGCGACCCTCAGTCCTGCATCTCTGCTTCCAGTATCTTCCTCCTCTCCCACCCACTCCTGTACTGAAATCCTTAATCACCTACAGCTTCATTTCCCTAATACCTCCCCTGAACCTCTCCCCAATCCTGACAACCAGTTATGTATAGACAGCTCCTCTTCCAAGTCAGTCAGCTCCCATGAAATCACTGGGTATGCAGTCATCTCCCTTAACTGAGGCATTAAAGCTAAACCCCTACCCCAAGGGACCTCCTCCCAAAAGGCAAAACTTATAGCTCTCACCAGGACCTTGACCCTCTCCAAATGACTCAACATTTTTACCAACTCCAAATATGCCTATCACATTCCCCAGTCTCATGCCACCATCTTGCAACAAAGAGGATTTCTTACTGCCAAAGGAACCCCCATCACCAATGGCCCCTTATTCACCAGCTCCTCTGAGCTGCACACCTCCTGGCTAAAGCAGGAGTTATACACTGCCGAGGACACCAAACAGGGTCAGACGAGATCTCAAGAGGAAATAGGCTGACGAGGCAGCAAAAGAAGCCTCCCTTTCTTCTGCCCCTGCCCCCTTCTCATTACCCACACAATCTAACCCAATGCTCCCCCACTGAAAAGGCTTCACTGCTATAAGAGCTCACCTCCCCGTATAACCCCTCTCAACGCCTTCTCCCAGATAAAGACTCTGATTCTTCCTCAAGTTCCTAACCCTGACTAGTCAGCCCCACTGCCTCTGCTCCCTCAGAGTCCCTTCCCACTTCCCCAAGGCTGGAACAGTCTCAATCTCACTGCTTGTTCCTCCTCGCTCCAGCTCTGCACTTGCCTCCCATGGCTGGACCTGTTGTTCCCTTTCCTCTACTGCCTACTCAGCCATCCCAGTTTCTCAGCCCTGGGACCATATTCCCATTCGCTTTTCATACACTGTCTACAAAGCCCTCGCCCACACTGGGAGCTATTGCACTGCCCTTGCTAACAGAGCTTCATACTTCTCTCCACATATACCACCAATTAAAACAATGCGCATCTCCCTCACCCTGCTATCCAAGATCCCATTCTTTTTTTTTTGACACAGAGTTTTGCTCTGTTATCCAGCCTGGAATACAGTGGCGCAATCTCGGCTCACTGCAACCTCTGCCTCCCAGGTTCAAGAGATTCTTCTGCCTCAGCCTCGATGGAGCTGGGATTACAGGCATGTACCACCATGCCTGGCTAATTTTTGTATTTCTAGTAGAGACAGGGTTTCACCATGTTGGCCAGGCTGGTCTCAAACTCCTGACCTCAGGTGATACACCCGCCGTGGCCTCCCAAAGTGCTGGGATTACAGGTGTGAGCCACTGTGCCCAGCCCCAAGATCCCATTCTTATGTGTCACCTCTTCCAATGGACACATACACATAGCCACCATCTCTCCCACTGCCTGTGGCTCAACTCAAACCATCTCTCAGCCCTCTTCCCATACCTCACTCCAAGTAGCTTATCCCGTTTCCCCTGAAGCTAATGGCCTCTTTACCCAGCCCCTCCGCTTTACCTCCCCTCCTGCTTCTCAAACATGGAAACCCCTTCCCCAGACAGGAGTGCTCAAAGGGGTCTCTCCCTCCTCCTCACTCTGGGTTGCTGAAGCTGAACCCAGTCCCTCCAAAGGAGGAATCTACACACGCCAACACCAATTCTCAATCCACTTGTCTGTTTGCATTAACACCGCAGGCATCTTCTTCCTCTGTGGATCCACAACCTACCTCTGTCTCCCTACCAATGGGACAGGTACCTGCACCCTGTCTACCTTACCCCAACATGAGCCCTGTCCCTCCAAACCAAGAACTCCCTGCCTCTGTGACGTTACAGGCTCGCTCAAAGAGCGATACCCTTCATTCCCTTATTAGTAACCCCTAAAGTCACAACTAGTGTCAGGTTAAAAGCAGGAAGCCTAGGAACCTCATTATCATATTCCTGGTCACTCTCCCAAGACTTCCAGTCGTCACTAGAAAAAACAGCAGACTGTCACTCACCTCCAAAACCAAGTAGACTCTTCAGCAGCAGTCACCCTACAAAACTGCAAAGGCCCAAATCTACACAGGGCTGAAAAAGGAGGTCTGTGCCTCTCTTTAGATGGACAATGCTGTTTCTACCTCGATGAGTCTGGGTTAGTACTAAATGCTGTCAAAAAGCTCAAAGACCAAGCACAAAAACATAAACACAGTCCGTTCTCCTGGCCCCAGTGGTTCCGTAACTCCTGGCCATCCTGGCTACTGCCCTCCTAGGTCCTGCCATAACCCCTCTCCTTCTTCTAGCATTTGGCCCTTGCCTCTTATGACTCCTCACCCAGTTTTTACAGGACCGTATTAAATCTTTCACCCATGGAACGAAACAAGATATGCTGCCTCTCCAAGAACACTGACAGTTACCGGAACGACAATCCCTACTATCTAGCCTCCCCTCCAAAAACGTCGCCCCTGCCCAGCAAGAAGCAGCCAGATGACAATGGCGCCCCTCTTCTATTACCCTTTTTTTTTTTTTTTTTTAGATGGAGTCTTGCTCTGTTGCCAGGCTGGAGTGCAGTGGCTTGATCTCGGCTCACTGCAAACTCTGCCTTCTGGGTTCAAGCGATTCCCCTGCCTCAGCCTCCCGAGTAGTTGGATTACAGATACGCGCCACCACACCTGACTAGTTTTTTGTATTTTAGTAGAGATGGTCTTGATCTGCTGACCTTGTGATCCACCCGGCTCTCCGTCCCAAAGTGCTGGGATTACAGGCGTGAGCTACCACGACCGGCCCTTCTATTACCTATTAAAAGGCTGGAATGTTAGGGATAGTCTGCCTCAGAAAACGCCCTCCGCGCCAGCTGATCCCCAGCTCTGAGTGCTCACAGCTGCATTCCTGACTCCTGTCTAGGTGCTACAGTGAAGCAAAGCCTGATTACAGCCACCTGGGCAGCTGCGGGAGGACAGGGAAAACCAGCGCTTGTTATCCGTACTTGTAAATTCCTGTTTTACCCATACCTGTAAAGTCCTGTTTTTTAAAACTGCCGCCACAAAAGTCGCAGGATGATGTATTGTAAGTCTGTCACAAGTGACAAACTACCTCTGTGCCTGTTACAAGCTGATAGATGATCTCAGTCCTGAAACTCCCTTATGCCCCCTCACCGCACATACACCCCTCGTTTTGTAAGCTTGGGGCTGCCTCCTCTGATTGTTACGGGGCAGCCCAGCAGGTTAATAAAACTTGCTTGCCTGACTTAGGGTCTTCTCCCCTTTCTCTGAGCTAACTTTACCTGCAGCACTTGTGTTGCTGGGCTGGGGGTCTGGTGAGAACATCGCTTGCTCGTTCCTCCCTTCCTGTCTCGTTGCTGCTGCCTCCCGAGGTCAGGCTGTGACTACTCAGGAGAGGAATGGAATTCCATGGGCTCCTGCTCCTAATGAAGGAGAGGTGGGAGGGGCACACCGACCCGCTCCCAGGTGCCGGGCCTAGGAGGTGCTTGAATACTACCTCCTTGACTGTCAGTAGCAATCCTATGAGGTGAATGTTTTCTTGCCCAACAGATGGAGTTCCGAGGCTCAGAGATGCTGGTGACCGAGGTCACGCCGATGGCAGGTGGTGACTGAAAACCAGGTCTGTGTGCAGTTCACTGACCATGGCGTCTTGCCTGTCGCACAGGGCTTCCGTATCACACACAGCCCTTGCTTTGTGAAATCCAGCACAGTTCACCCACATTCTCACCCAAATCCAAACTCCAAGTTTCAGAGCTTTTTTGAGGTCCCTTGAGGTCTCAGAAAGGACATAGACCAAATGAAGCTTATGGCCTAATAAGCAAATCAAAGTAACAATGCTTTATGATTTAAAAGTAGTAATTGGGCCAGGTGCAGTGGCTCACACCTGTAATCCTAGCACTTTGGGAGGCCGAGGCAGGTGGATCACCTGAGGTCAGGAGTTCAAGAGCAGCCTAGCCAATATGGTGAAACCCTGTCTCTACTAAAAATACAAACAGCCAGGCATGGTGGCTTGCACCTGTAATCCCAGCTACTCAGGAGGCTGAGGCAGGAGAATCACTCAAATCTGGGAGGTGAAGTTTGCAGTGAGCCGAGATTGTGCCACTGCACTCCAGCCTGCGTAACAGAGTGAGACTCCGTCTAAATAAATAATTAATTAAATTAAAGTAGTATTTGCCTCCTAGTGGATGCATTATCCAGCTAATTTATTCACTGTGGTTAGTTATTTGGGGTGTTTTTTGTTTTTGGGATGGAGTCTCACTCTGTTGCCCAGGCTGGAGTGCAGTGGCACAATCTCGGCTCACTGAGACCTCCTCCTCCCAAATTCAAGCGATTCTCCTGCCTCAGCCTCCCGAGTAGCTGGGACTACCGGCGCCTGCTGCCATACCCAGCTAATTTTTTGTAGTTTTAGTAGAGACAGGGTTTCACCATGTTAGTCAGGATGGTCTTGATCTTCTGACCTCGTGATCTGCCCACCTCAGCCTCCCAAAGCACAGGGATTACAGGCTTGAGCTACTGCGCCTGGCCGGCTATGTGTGTCTTATAGGTAGGGGTTCAGGGCTCTGCGGCTGGGCCCGTGGACCTGTCTCCCACCTTCTAACCTTGTCACATGGTGACTTTTGTGGGATGCAAGTCCACAAGCCAGAGCAGAGCTAGGATTGGGCTGGGCCGGGAGAGGATTATCAGGGGAAAACCTCTGCCTCCCACAGAGGATACTGAGCTACAGCACTGGTGCAGTTCTGCAAGCCCTAACATAGTCCTCATCATTGTTCCCAGCCCCTCAGCGAGGGCCTTGGGATGGCCCCACAGATGGGCCCCTCCACCCCATCCCCGGGCTGCAGTTCAGGATCTAGGAGACAGAAGGCTGCGGGTGACTAAGACCCTTAATTGAGGGCTGCAAGCTTGTGGGATGAGCCTGTCTACCCACTAACAAGCACCATGTGCCTCTGCTGGGCTGGCCTCCAACACTGGAGAGCGTGGCTGTTTGAGGGCAACATCCTTGACCTGCCCAAGCTCCTGCCTGGGCCCTGCATTTCATGCTGCCCTTCCTCAGCAACCAGGTGCACACCCTTCCTCAGCATCGGCAGCCTCATGTTCATAGTTGTGGGATCTGCCAGGCGCGGTGGCTCATGCCTGTCATCCCAGCACTTTGGGAGGCCAAGGCGGGCAGATCACAAGGTCAAGAGAGCGAGATCATCCTGGCCAACGTGGTGAAACCCTATCTCTACTAAAAATACAAAAGATAATTAGCTGGGCTTGGTGGCGTGTGCCTGTAGACTCAGCTACTCGGGGGGCTGAGGCAGGAGGATCGCTTGAACCCGGGAGGCAGAGGTTGAAGTGAGCCAAGATCATGGCACTGCACTCCAGACTGGGCAACAGAGCGAGACTCCATCTCAAAAAAAAAAAAATTGTGCGATGGGCAAAGAATGTGTGCCCTACTGCCACCAGGTCCTTAGCAGCTGTAAGCTCTCTCTGCTGCCTGGCTGCTTTCAAGGATTTCTTCTGGAATATTCATTCTTGTCCACTGACTCCATCACCATAAGCTGTAAATGCTAAGAGGCCAAGGACTTAGGTGCAGGTAAAACACATGTCAGCCTTGGAGACCCAGACCGACCCGTAGTTATCTTCATGTCTGCTCTGTTTAGGCTGTTTTCCTGGTGGAAAGGGTATGATGGCTGACTTGAGGAGAGGGCCCTCAAGCCTCCGTCACTGCCTTTGCTTCAGCTGTGGGCACACACGGAGAGTAGGTGGGAGACGGGAAGATCCCTTTCGAGATTTTGTGGTCGGGGAGGAGGAGGCCTGATACTCGCCAAAGGAACAGATCTGGGGTCTCTGGAGCTGCTATGCCCCACAATGGGCCACCAGCTCCCAGTCTTCCCAGTGGCTGTGGGCCAGCCCACCTGGCACCTGTATCACAGCATCGCCTGGGTCATAGCCTGAGTTTGAGAACCATCGCCCTGCACAGGCCGACCAGCCCAGACTAGCGGCAGCTCTGTGCACCGAGCCTACTTCCTCTTCCCTACACGGCTCCTTCCCCGCCAGCATTTCTGTGTTCACGGTCAGAAATTCCGCAGCAGCTGCACTTCTCAGTATTTGAGTGATCTCCGCAGAAGAACAAGCCTCTAGGCCTGAGGAGCAGCAGCCTCCTTCCAGGGGCCCCTCTCAGAGCCCCCTCCTCTCCCCAAAACCTCAGCAGAACTTTGCTCTTTGGGACTCAGGCCAGGTTGACAGCGTGGGAAAACCCTGAGGAAGCCGCAGAGGCAGTGGGGAGGAGGAGGTGCCACAGAAGGCTGGTGTTTGCCCTTTGTGCTGGCCGGCTGCCCCCACCACCCGGGTAAAGGCCCTGGTTCTGCTCCTTGGCACAGACTCAGTCCTCTCCCCTCGGGTGCCTGCAGTACCCCGTCCCAGGCACCCACTTCCTCTGGTTCCCAGATCAGCCTCTGTTCCCTCCTCTGTACCTCTGTGCCAGATGGGCCTCCCCAGCCTGCAAATTTGGATTTACCTTCAAAACCATCCTCAGCTCCTTCATATGCCAGGAATCCTTCCTGTCACACTGACAGAGAAGTTTTTTTTTTTGAGATGGAGTCTCGCTGTGTCACCCAGGCTGGAGTGCAGTGGCCAATCTCAGCTCACTGCAACCTCCGCCTCCTGGGTTCAGGTGATTCTCCCACCTCAGCCTCCTGAGTAGCTGGGATTACAGGCACCTGCCACCATGCCCAGCTAGTTTTTGTATTTTTAGTAGAGATGGGGTTTCACCATGTTGGCCAGGCTGGTCTCAAACCCTCCCAATGTGCAGGGATTACAGGCATGCGCCACCGTGCTCGGCCATGAAAAGGGCTTTGAGGTTCCTTTCTGGAAATCTAAAACCATTGTGAATTACAGTAGGGCAGGTATGAAATTCAATAGTTGGTCCTGCCCCAACATACTTACTTGACGGCTAATTCGTCCTCACGGTCTATATTTTTTCAGGTCAAAAGCAGGTGTCACACTGACTTATGGCCTTGACTTCCGCAGCCTCATTCCACTCAGGATGAAGTGTGATTGGTTCCTGAGGTGACCCTACATCAGTGAGAGAAGTAAGTCTGCAGGCAGTGAAGCGTGTGGAAGCAGACAGCCTGGGAAGGGAAGGAGGCCTGGCCTTTCCCAGCCACAGGCCCAGGGCACCCTGTAGACCTGGCAGTCCCCTCCGAGCTGAGCCTTCATCCCAGGAGCCTGATGCGCTGGTGCCCAGGTCAGACGTGACCCCTCCTCTGAGGAAGGGTACCCCAGGCCCGAAGCCTTCCCAGTGCACAGGGCAGGTTTCTGATGAGCTGTCCCCTGAGGCTGGCCTGGTGACACCAGGTACTGACCCGCACAGGGCCCTGGTGTGATTTGGAAAAAGGTGACTCGTTGTTTAGATGGACACAGCCTGACCCCCACGCCGCAGCCCACACCTGTACACTATACATAGCACCCTGATCCCAGGAAAGTCCCTAAGATTTGTAGGAAAAAGGAAAGGCAGACACAGGACATGCTCCGCCAGGCCCCTTCTCCAGGGCCTCCCCAGCGCACCCCGTCTCTTCCTGGCTCCACTGGAACCCAGCTGGGTGAGCCTCGGGCCCTTCCTTTCCCTTGGTGAGACCCTGGATCCGGGAGGGGGCTGGACTTGCCCCTCACTCTGAGATTCTAGGTCAAGTTCTTAGCTCCTGGCTCCTCTTCAAGGCCTGGCTGGGTCCCCTCCCACAGAGTCCACCACACAGGAGGTAAGGCCAGCAGGCTGGGAAGTACCCGCAGTCCCTGGCAGCTCAGAGAAATGGGCCCCGCCTGCTCCCACAGAGGCGAGGCTGCTTGCCAAGGCCCTGCCTTCCACTGCTGTTGGCAACAGCAGAACCTCCCAGCCTCACTCCACTGGGGGAGAAGCATGAGCCGAAAACAAAAGAAGAGGGGATTAGAGCTTACATGGAGTGGCCTGAGCTCGGGGCGAGGTCCCCAGGGGCACCCCCTTGTCTTCAGCCCTTTGGCGCTTGCCCTCAGCTGTCTCTGGCGCCTCCAGCCACAGCTACCCTTGCCAGCCAGCGGTTTCTGTTGCAGGAGCCTCTCGTGCTGTGGGGGGCTGGCCGCAGGGCCCCAGCATCCTGCACAACGGGTTTCAAGTGGTTTTGCTTTTGAGGAACCTGCCTGCCCAGGACTTCAAGTGCCTCCGCTGACCCACGCGTGTCCCCAGGCGTCCACCGCAGCCCCATTCCCCACACGGCCCCTGGCTCCTATCCACTTCTGGCTGGTCCTGGGCTCCCGTGGCCAAGGAGAGCTGGGCAGACTTGGCAGATGTGTCTCCTTTGTCCCTGGAGTGATTCCAGGCTCAGCCGAAACTCTGAAAGGCGAGGCCAGCCGGGGGTGTCTCGGAGGCCCAAGCAATGACATCCAAGGCCTCCAGTGCATACCATCGCCTCATACGTCCCCCAAGGACCCTGGCCTACTGAGGGAACACTGGCCCATAGCTCGTGACTTCAGTGACCACATGGAAGAGAACAGGAGCAGACCCGTCTCACCACTGGGGCCGCTGTGGACCTCACGGGTCTATCTCGGTTCCAGTCAGGCTCTCGCCTTGCACAACCAGGGTGCCACGCCTTTCCCGGCCAGATTTTCAAACCCCTGAGGTATGAGGAGCCACCACGATCCTGGTTCTCCTCTGGAGCTCACAGCTTCCCCTACTTTCAGCCTGAGAGCTCTGGTCCATTGGGGAATGCAAGCTTTGAGAGCCTTGGCCCTGTGAGCATCTCAACCTCAGTAGCATGTTTTGTTTTGTTCACATTATTTCCCCCCATCCAGCACAGGGCACGGCACATAGTAGGTGCTCAATAAACATTTGTTGGGCCAGGTGTGGTGGCTCATGCCTGTAATCCCATCACTGTTGGGGGACATGGCAGGAGGATCTCTTGAGCCCAGGAGTTTGAGACCAGCCTGGCCAACATGACGAAAACCTGTCTACTAAAAATACAAAACATTAGCTGCATATGGTGGTGGGTGCCTATAATCTCACCTACTCAGGAGGCTGAGACAGGAGAATCACTTGAACCCAGAAGGCTGAGATTACAGTGAGCCAAGATCATGCCACCGCACTCCAGTCTGGGTGACAGAGCGAGACTGCCTCAAAGTGATAAAATAAAATAAAGTAAAAAATAAACGTTTGTTAAATAAATGAAGTGCCAATGCGTTTTTGAGCCCATGGCCCAGCCCTATCCCAGCAGCCAGGAGTAGGCTTGGATCACTTGGTCCTCTGGAGTTTCATTTGAAATAGCCACTTGATTCCAGAGAGGGTCTTCTTACCACTGAGGCTGCTGTGGGCAAGGGACTTGCCCTCTGTTTTTCTTAGAGGTGTGACTTCCGCAAGGAGCAGTCTGGGGCTCCCAGGTATCGCATGTCACCCGTGGGATGCTGGAAGGGGCTGCTGACCACTCAGCCCGCGCTCCTGCTGAGATCTACCCCATCTGCCCAGCGCTGGTCCTGAGGTCAAGAACCAAGCTTCCCGTGGGCAGCCCCTCTGCTCTCCCAGCCTTTCTGCGTGTGAACGGGAAAGGCGGCCACTTCCTTTATGGTTTGTCTGACTTCTCCCTGAGGTCCAGTTCAACTTGAGCTTTAGCATTTAAGGCAAGACTGGAGAGAGCAAGGGAGCGCTGATCTAGAATGTTCTGTTCTAGGACTATCTCAGCCCCTCAGAATTGATCACAGCAGGATGGTCTCGGGTGGTGAGAAGCTATCCACTGGGTATCTTGGAAACACACTAAGCATTACAAACACATGTCTGAAGAGCGTTCTGGCCAGGGTCTGCCTGCGTGCAAGAAGTCTCAGGGACTGGAGGGAAGGACCTAATCCTTCCCATTCTGGGGTATAGAATCTCCCCTGAAAACAGAACCAGAGGAGGCAGCATGCTGGGCCTTGGTGCTGCCCTCTGTCCTGGTTCTGGGGTGACGCCCAGCCTGAGACACGGATCCTGACTCAACTCACCACCCCTACCCCCTCGGGAGGCAGGTGGCATCAACGAAATGCAGAAAGGAAACGTTTCCTATCATGAGCTTCCTCCCTGGGG
The DNA here is from genome assembly GCA_004027715.1 of Plecturocebus donacophilus. NCBI lineage: Eukaryota > Metazoa > Chordata > Mammalia > Primates > Pitheciidae > Plecturocebus > Plecturocebus donacophilus. Next base: position 12,772 of record PVKP010012087.1, read on the forward strand.
CCAGACTTCGGTCACTGCCAAGGGGACTGGTTAACCCCCAACCAACCCAGGCTCCACCAGATCCTGCCAGTTTTCTCCTCGGCCCTCCATGAGATCAATCTTCCTTAGCATTCCAGTTGAGTTACCTCATTCTCTTGTTCAAAACCCCAGTGCCCCAGTGGGCACAGTACTCCCTTGCACACAATACCTCAACTCTTCAGTCTCATGTCAAAGCCTCTCCTTAGCTGGGCGCGGTGGCTCATGCCTGTAATCCCAGCACTTTAGGAGGCTGAAGCAGGAGGATCACTTGAGGTCAGGAGTTCGAGACCAGCCTGGCTAACATGGCAAAACCCTGTCTCTACTAAAAATACAAAAATTAGCCGGGCATGGTGGTGGTGGGCGCCTGTAGTCCCAGGTACTCTGGAGGTTGAAGTGGGAGGATCATTTGAGCCTTGGGAGTTCCAGGCTGCAGGGAACTGTGATTGTGGCACTGCACTCCAGCCTGGGTGACAGAGCCAGATGATCCTGTCCTAAAAAAAAAACAACAACCTTTCCTGCGTAGCCCAAACCGAACCTTCTTTTTAATCTTGTCACCAGCTTTCCTGTCCGTTGGCCATTGTGTCCTTCAGTGTCTTGTTTGTCCATCTACTCGCTCATCTGTATTTATCATGAATTGAGGCTGATAGGGACGAAAATCATCTTTCCATCTGTGAAGCCGCAAGGACAAGGAACAAGGAGGTGACCTGCATCCCCCTTGACAGATGCTGACAGAAGCAGTGGCCTTGGACTTCAAACATTTTTAAGTATTTATTTTCTAAGATTTTCATTTTATTATACTGGTGAGCTTATAAATTAATGCAGTCAAAAACTATTTTCAAAAATAAAAAATAGGGGCCAGGCGCAGTGGCTCACGTGGTAATCCCAGCACTTTGAGAGGCCAAGGCGGGTGGATTCCCTGAGGTCAGGAGTTTGAGACCAGCCTGCCCAACATGGAGAAACCCTGTGTCTACTAAAAATACAAAGTTAGCTCGGTAGGTCGTCTCAAAAAGAACAACAAAAAACACAAAAAATAGATAATACATAAGTGAATAAACATGGATGTGTTCCAATAAAAATTTAAAATAATAATTTTAAAAATTAAAAATTATTTTAAAAGATCATATGTGCATTAGAGCAAATAAAATGTATTTATATTGGTTATCTCAATATTTAAAACTAAAAAAGAAAAACATTATTCTTGGTACATATTCCTGTGCTTTAATCACTTTCTTTTTTCTTTTTTTTGAGATGGAGTCTCATTCTTGTTGCCCAGGCTGGAGTGCAGTGGTGCAATCTCAGCTCACTGCAACATCTGCCACTTGTGTGCAAGTGAATCTCCTGCCTCAGCCTCCCCAGTAGCTGGGGTTACAGGTGCCTGCCACCATGCCCAGCTAATTTTTGTATTTTTAGTAGAGACGCAGTTTCGCCATGTTGGCCGGCTGGTCTGGAACTCCTGATCTCAGGTGATCCGCCCACCTCAGCCTCCCAAAGTGCTGGGGTTACAGGTGTGAGCCACTGTGCCCAGCCTACTTTAACCACTTTCTTAACCATATCTAACTCTAAATACCATGGCACTGATATTTTTCTGAAAAATGCATTACTTTTAAGCATGCATTTATTATCTTTTTTATAAAATTGCCTGCAATCCTCTTTAAAGTTGCATTTTAAAGTTAATAGATTTGACATTTTTGATACTTACTAGACTCTTCTCCATAGAACATAATCTGAAATGAGAATTCACCCTCTGTGTAAGTGCTAAGATATCTGGTAAGAAGCTCAGAGAAAATTCTGCTAAATTGAGGCTATTCTCAATTCTAATTTTTAAATATAATTTACTTTTTATTTTTTGAGACAGTCTCGCTCTTGCCCAGGCTGGAGTACAGTGGCATGATCTTGGCTCACTGCAACCTCCACCTCCTGGGTTCAAGTGATTCTCCTGCCTCAGCCTCCTGAGTAGCTGGGATTATAGGCGTGCGCCACCATGCTCGACTAATTTTTGTATATTTAGTAGAGATAGGTTTTCACCATGTTGGTCAGGCTGGTCTTGAACTCCTGACTTCATGATCTGCCTGACTCAACCTCCCAAAGTGCTAGGATTACAGGCATCAGCCACCACACCCAGTCTAATTTTCATTTCTTTATATTGCAACTTATAAATTTTTCATGGGTTCTGAGTTTCTGTTTATTTTATTTTTGTAGACACAGGGTTTCACTATGTTGACCAGGCTGGTCTCAAAGTCCTGGCCTCAAGCAATCCTCCCGCCTCAGCCTCCTAAAGTGCTGGGGTTCAGGCATGATCCACCTTGCCCAGTCATGCTCTGAGTTTCTAAAAGAACATTTAGCAGCTGAGAGGGGTGCAGCAGTGAGTGTGGGACTTGGAGTCTGCCTTTGTTGGCTATGTGGCTTTGGGCAGGGAGCTTTATCCCTCTGAGCTTTAGTCCTCTCCTCTGTTAGACAGGGTCGACTCTGCCAGCCTGCTTGCATGGTGAGGGTTTAAAGACAATGGACACAGCAGGTCCCACACAGTCCTGATACTTACAGATCCTCAATGCCTCGGTGTTACTGTTGCTCCCACGTGCCAGCCTGACCTCAGCACCCACTGCTGGCTTCCTCCTGCTGCCTCTCGGAATGGAGCCATTGGATCCTGTCTCTGTAGAGGCCATAGAAAGCTTTTAGAGTTCACACAGCCAGTCACAAGTCACGTGTCTGGGGTTTACCCTGTGTGGGACGATGTCATAAACACTTTTAGATGAACAAATTTCATTCTTGTAACAGCATCTAGAATACGATTATTGCTGGATGTTCCAGATCTTGATGCCTAAGGATATCCAGGTAGTCAAAGGTAGAGCTGGGCTGTGCACCCAGGCAGGCTGGCCCCTCGGCCCATAGGCCCTATCAGAGGTCATCCCTCCTGTGTCCCAGCTTTGTGTACTGGAGGAGCTGATGTGTACACTGCATGGACCCCACCCTTGCCCTCTGGCTACCTTTTCCTCTTGGCCAGTGAAGAGCCCAGCAGGAAGATCAAAGGCAGGGAAGGGGTGGGGTCTGTATTTATTCCCCTGTAGTCCTCGCGGCAGGGTCACGCAGGCTGGGCCTGACCTGGAAGGAAGGTCCTGGCCCCTCCTAGGTGGCCTCCCTCCTAGAGATTCTGGTGCGTAGTGTTCCTGCTGCTCCCATCCACCCCGCAGAGCTGCACAGTCCCTCGTGCTTTTCCTAGGCTCCTCGCTTTGTAAATAGTGTCTTTGTAAATGAGCCTGCCCCGCCCCATGCTGCTTCTCAGCTACAGGCCAAGGGAGGCTTAGCTTGTCCTTGGGCCTTATCTGTTGACTGCTTCTTTATATTTAATTTCATTTACTTACTTTTTCAAAAGATTTCAGTGTGTACGGCTAGGCCCGGTGGCTCATGCCTGTAATCCCAGCACTTTGGGTGGCTGAGGCGGGTGGATCACATCAGGAGATCAAGACCAACCTGGCCAATATAATGAAACCTCGTCTTTAAAAAAAAAAAAAAAGATTTCAAGGTGTACAAAAAGATAGGCAGTGAAAAGCCTCTCTCCCTCTCTCAAACATCCAGTTCTCCCCACAGGCAACTGTCAAAATAGTTTTTGGTGGGTTTTTAAAAATTGTGGTTAAATATGTATAGCATAAAATTGAGCATTTTAGCCACTTTTAAGTGCACAGTTCAGTGGTGTGCGGTACACTGACATTGTGTGCAACCATTGCCAACAAGCATCTCCAGGACTTTCTCATCTTCCCCAGTTGAGTTTACCCAGGAAATAAACACTCTCTGAAATGGGTTTTTGTGAATCCTTCCAGAGGCATTTTATGCACATTCAAGCAAATACATGTAAATATTCTTCCTTTAAAAACATACAAATTATTATTTTTAAAACCACTGAGGCTGGGCATGGTGGCTCACGCCTGTAATCTCAGCTACTTGGGAGCCTGAGGCAGAAGAATCGCTTGAACCCTGGAGGCAGAGGTTGCAGTGAACCGCGATCATGCCACTATACTCCAGCCTGGGCGACAGAGAGGGACTCCATCTCAAAATAAATAAATAAATAAAAATTGGGGTTAAGGGGCAGGCCTGGTGGCTCACATCTGTAATCCCAGCACTTTGGGAGGCTGAGTTGGGAAGATCACTTGAACCTAGGAGTTGAAGACCTCCCTGGGCAGCATAAGGAGACCTTGTCTCCACAAGAAATTTAAAAATCAACCACGTGTAGTTCCAGCTGCTTGGGAGGCTGAGGTGGGAGGATTGCTTGAGCCCAGGAGGTCAAGGCTGCAGTGAGCCATGAACGTGCCTTTGTACTCCAACCTGGATGACAAAGGGAGACCCTGTCTCAAAAAAAAAAAAAAAAAATTCTAAGCAACCCTACCAACAATACATAATACAAATTCTCATCTTTCTGTTCAGGCTCCCCATTGTGTGAATACTCATATGTATGTAGCCTTTCCCACATGGAGGGTAACTGAGGGCGTTTGCAGTGTTTCACTGTACAGATAGCCCCACAGTCAGTTCTGTTTGCTTCTAACCTCCTGTGTCCTCTCTGGGCTCATGGCCTGCATCTCCCTGCAAGGCAGATCCCCAGTCCTTGACTTCATCACAGCCTCAGGCCCTCGGGCTTTCCTGACTCCCTGGTGCCGGACTTGCTGTCTCCTCTCAGGAGATTCCCTGTCCCTTCGTTTCTGGCTCCGCAGGGGGCTCAGCACATCTCCTTGGGGCCCTGCCTCCTAGGCTATTGGCCTGTGTTCCAGATGTGACAAACCACATCGACACAGACAGTGAAGAGGGCACCGATTGCCCGTGTATTGTTGGGTGGGGTCAGAGGCTTGGGGAGCGCCCACAGGGCATCTGCGGGGGCTGGGCTGGGCTGTTGTCCACAGAGACCAAGAGTCCAGCACTAGGTTTCCAAGCTTTATTCCGTCAGCTCGGAATCTGCTGGCGCCCACCCTCGGAGGGCAGGCTGCTGATAGCCTATTCCTCTTTCCCTCCACACCCTAAACTGCGTTCCTCTCCAACACTGCCAACCATCTTCCTCACCTTCTTTTTTTTCCTCCTCTTCCACGCCCCCATACTCACCTTCAAATTTAAAAAAAGAATTACATTCCTTCTGGTAAGACACAGAAAAAAAGGAGAATTACATTAAAAAGAGAGAGAAAATGGTAGAGATATCCCCCATCCTCCCAAGAAATATTAGACTCAAGATTTACGCTAGATGCGGCAGGGTCAGTGACAATGAACAATGCTTTTCATGCAATACTAACAATAACCGACAGCACATATAGCTTTCATTTTTAAGAGAGAGAGAAAAATCTTGCTCTTTTGCCCAGGCTGGAGTGCAGTGGGGCGATCATAGCTCACTGCAGACTCAAACTCTGAGGCTCAAGCAATCCTCCTGCCTGGGTCTCTTGAGTAGTTAGGACTACAAGTATGTGCCACCACATCCAGATAATTTTATTACTGTTTTTATTTATTTATTTATTCATTTTGAGACAGAGTCTTGCTCTGTCGCCCAGGCTGGAGTGCAGTGGTGAGACTCGGCTCACTGCAACCTCTGCCTTCCGGGCTCAAGCGATTCTCCTGCCTCAGTCACCCCAGAAGCTGGGACCACAGGAGCGTGCCACCACACCTGGCTAATTCTTTGTATTTTAGTAGAGACGGGGTTTCACCGTGATAGCCAGGATGATCTCGATCTCCTGACCTCATGATCCGCCCGCCTCAGCCTCCCAAAGTGCTGGGATTACAGGCATGAGCCACCGTGCCCGGCTTATTGTTTTTATTTTTTATAGGGACAGGGGAGACTCACTTTGTTGTCCAGACTGATCTCAAACTCCTGAGCTCAAGCAATCCTCCTGCCTCAGCCTCCCAAAACGTTGGGATCACAGGCTCGTGCTGCTGCACATGTGTTTTATAAATGTGATCACAATGTCCATGGAGCTCGCCACCCTGTGAGGTTGATACTGTTTTTTTCACCATTTTACTGATGAAGAAAGAGGCTTAGAGAAGCCAAAGGAACAGCCAGTCAATGCCAGAAATGGGATTGGATCTGCCTCCTGACCCCAAAGCTCCACGAACATATATAGTTCAGAGATGTGTTTGATCAGAGGCCCCTAAGACAAGCCTGCTGGTGGAGCTCAGAGATGCCACTGCGAAGACAGGATTAACATGTAAGAACTGGAAGCAGCAGGGTCCTGGGAGTAATCAGCACAGATGCAAGGATGGGGCCAACACAACTAGCTCAGGCTGCAGAGTGAGCTCATGGGGGATGCTGGAGGAGACGATGAGAAGTGGCTGGAGATGGCGGGGCAAGGCGGCGCACACCTGCAATCCCAGCCCTTTGCAATCCCAGCACTCTGGGAGGCCGAGGGGGTGGATTACCTGAGGTCATGAGTTTGAGATCAGCCTGGCCAAATGGTGAAACCTCGTCTCTACTAAAGATACAAAAATTAGCTGGATGCGGTGGTGCACGCCTGTAATTCCAGCTACTCGGGAGGCTGATGCTGGAGAATAGCTTGAATGTGGGAGGTGGAGGCTGCCTCACTGCACTCCAGACCAGGCGACAGACTGAGACTCTGTTTCAAAAAAAAAAAAAAAAAAGAAGTGGCTGGAGATAAAGAGGCAAGCTGTCCTGAAAGCTGGCCCTGTCCAGGAAAGAGAAAAGGGCCCCTGCACCTCCCTGTGCAGGTAGCTGGGTCCACTGCAGTCTCCCCTTTCAGGAAATGTGGCCCCCCCCGCAGAAAGAACTTAGTCCCTTAGGACTAAAAGGCTTGACGATGGAGCTTTGATTCTGTGGGAGGCAGCACAAAGGAGGAACCAGGGAGTGCGGTTCCTTCCTCACGGGACGAACACACTATGAGGAAGGAATTTAGTTGTGTCTGTAACTGAATGCCGAGCGCCTCTCCCGCAGCTTCCTTCCTGCGCGCTCAGGGCTGGGGCCACTGGTGCTGCTGGGGCCATTTTACACTCTCCAGCCCTGGCCCAAAGAAACCCAGCAAAGCAGGAATGGAGGCTTCGGGTCAATGCACTGGGCTGGGGAGGCCTCATGCACAGAGAAGAGCGCTCTCGGGAGAAACCCTTTCCCCACCCTGGTTCCTTGAGAGTGAACTGACAAAAGCCTTTGGGAGGAAGGCAGAAACCTCAGAGGCCTTTTGGGGGACACTCAGAGGCCCCTACCTTCCAGGCCTTCTTGGAGAGCACTAAAGACAAGCACAGCCTGGCTGTTAAACCGGTGGGCACCTGCATGCCATGCACCTGAGGGCCCAGATGCGCAGGCTCACCACCTGATGCCAAGGAGGAGAGCCGGGCAGGCCAGCACCCCCACGGGGCCTTCCAGGAAGCGGCACAACAAGTGCACAGCCCACCACGGCCGCAGGGCTAACACGGACCTCACACCTGGCTCGGCTCTCCTCCTGGGATGTCCTTCCAGCTTCGGCCTCTCCCGTCCCCAGGAACCACATACGCAGACACACACACACACACATACACTCACATAGACACACACACACTGACACTCATACACACACATGCACATACATACACATACATGCACTCACACTACTCACACTCAGACATGCTCAAACATATATGCACTTACACACACTCTCACATACACACATGCACACACACTCATGCACACACACTCTCACACACACACACGTACATGCGCTTGCTTTTCTGGCTATTCCCTGCCTTAGGGAAGAGAGATGAGAGTAGAAAGAGGAGAAAAGTACAGAATGAGTCTTCTGGAACTCTGAGTTCCTGAATTCTGACTCCTTAGATGGGTGTAAAAGACAAGAACAGATTTGGGAAGCTGCCTGACAAGAAATAGTGAGGGTTTCCAGTCTCTGCAACTAGAGAGAGGCCCTGGGCTTGGGAGGAGGCCAGAGCAGGGGTGTCATGACATTCCTGAGAATGGGCCCCTGTCTGAGTTTCCTGGGAAGAGTCTCGGGGGTGGCAAAGGTCTAGGTGAGAAGTGGCCGTGTGGTGTGTCCAGGCAGACACAGCTCCGCACCACTGCAGGTGGCACGGGGAGTCCTCTGTCTTCAGCAGTGCACGGGCACCGGCCACCTCTGTGGTTCCAGCAACTCAGGATGCTGAGGCAGGAAGATCGCCTCAGCCCAGGAGTTTGAGACCAGCCTGGCCAGCATAGTGAGACCCTGTCTCTAAAAAATAAAAATACAAATAACTTCTTAACCCTTGACACACATTTCTAAACCATAATTTGAGAAATGCAAATTAAAACCACAGTGAGATTCCATTTTTCACTGATCACAGGGGCAAAGGCTTACCAGTTAATCAAGTATGATGCGGGTGAGAGGGCAGGGAAGCAGCTTCTTTTGAGGGCTGTTGACAGGAGAGTGAGTTGGTGCAGCCTCTTGGGAGAGCCATTTGGCAATATCTTTCCACATTAAAGTTCACATTTCTTTTGTCCTGCCATTCCAGTTCCACCTGCAGGTACAGCCACACGTCCACAAGCATGTGTGTTCCAGTGGCCCTGTTTGTAATGGCAAAAAAGGGAAACAACTCCAACGTCCGTTAATAGCGGACTGGATAATAAATAAGTACAGTCACCCGCTATTATTAGGGGACTGGTTCCTGGAAACCCCCAACCCCTACACTGTAGATACCACCATCCATGATGCTCACGTCCCCGATATAAAATGATGTAGTATTTGCATATAACCTATACACATGCTCCCACACTTTAAATCACCTGTAGATTACTTACAATACTTAACAAGATGTAAACACTATGTAGATAGTTGTTATATTGTATTATTGTTTTAATTTGCATTCGTTATTGTTGTATTGTTATTGTGTGTGCGTGTGTGTGTGTGTGTGACTATATGTGTGTTTTGAGGCAGGGCCTTGCTGTGTTGCCTAGGCTGATCTCAAAAGAGTTTGGGTTTTGTTTTGTTTTGTTTCAGATGGAGTCTCACTCTGTCACCCAGGCTGGAGTGCAGTGGTGCAATCTCGGCTCACTGCAACCTCCGTCTCCTGGATTCAAGTGATTCTCCGGCCTCAGCCTTCCAAGCAGCTGGGACTACAGGCACTTGCCATCATGCCAGGCTACTTTTTTTGTACTTTTAGTGGAGACGAGGTTTTACTGTGTTGGCCAGGCTGGTCTCAAACCCCTGACCTCAGGTGATCCACCCACCTCTGCCTCCCAAAGTGCTTGGATTACACGGGTGAGCCACTGCGCCTGGTCTAAAGAATATTTCCTGCCCTGCAGTTGGTTGAACTCTTGGATGCAGAGCCGTCAGGTATGGAGAGCTGACTGTAATGACACATCAGTGGAATATATGTGGCCATTTCTTTTCTTTTCTGTTTTTGAGACAGAGTGTTGCTCTTATGGCCCAGTGCAACAATGCAATGGGCAGGAGAGGAGAGGAGAGTGCAACAGCACGACTCAGCTCACTGCAACCTCCACCTCTCGGGTTCAAACGATTCTCCTGCCTCAGCCTCCTGAGTAGCTGGGATTACAGGTGGCTGCCACCTTGCCCAGCTAATTTTTTGTATTTTTAGTAGAGATGGGGTTTCACTATGTTGGCTAGGCTAGTCTCAAGCTCCTGACCTCAGGCAATCCACCTGCTTCAGCCTCCCACAGTGCTGAGATTACAGATGTGAGGCACTGTGCCCAGCCTGTATTTGTGGCCATTTCAAATGAAATAGATCTCATATGCTGATATGAACAGAGCTCTGAGAAACATTACTTTTTTTAAAAGGTGAGGTGTAGAATACTATGTATAGTTGTTTTCTATTTGCATTTTTTTTAAAAAGAATCTATATACAAATACATCTATGCTTATGTGCAAACATTTTTTTTTTTTTGAGACAGAATCTCACTCTGTTGCTCAGGCTGGAGTGCAGTGGTACAATCTCGACTCACTGCAACCTCTGCCTCCCAGGTTTAAGCGATTATCCTGCCTCAGCCTCCCTAGTACCTGGGATTACAGGCGCATGCCACCATGCCCAGCTAATTTTTTATATTTTTGGTAGAGACGGGGTTTCACCATGTTGGCCAGGCTAGTCTTGAACTCCTGACCTCAAGTGATCTGCCCACCTCAGCCTCCTAAAGTGCTAAGACTGCAGATGTAAGCCACCATGCCTGGCATGCACAAACACTTCTAAAAGAAATCTCTAAACAGATTAAAAAATCTATACCCAGGCTGAGTGTGGTGGCTCATGACTAATCTGAAGCACTTTGGGAGGCTAAGGCAGGAGGATTGCTTGAGCCTAGGAGTTCAAGACTAGCCTGGCAACAGAGCAAGATCCTGTCTCTAAAAAGAATAGCAGGCGGCCAGGAACGGTAGCTCACTCCTGTAATCCCAGCACTTTGGGAGGCCAAGATGGGCAAATCACTTGAGGTCAAGAGTTTGAGACCAGCCTGGCCAACATGGCAAAATCCCATCTCTGTAAAAAATACAAAAATAAGCCAGGTGTGGTGGTGCGCACCTGTAGTCCCAGCTACTCGGGAGGCTGACACACATGAATTGCTTCAACCTGGCAGGCGGAGGTTGCAGTGAGCCGAGATCACACCACTGCACTCCAACCTGGGTGACAGAGCAAGACTCTATCTCAACAAGGAAAAAAACCAACGCAGCATGGTGGTACTTGCTTGTAGTCCCAGCTTGGAGAGAGGCTGAGGTGAAGGATCACTTGAGCCCAGGAGTTAGATGCTGCAAGGAGCCAAGGCCACACCACTGGCACTCAGCATGGGTGACAGAGCAAGACCTGGCCTCTAAAATCTGTATCTGTCTATTCTAATGGAGTGATGTAGCGCTATTTGAATGGTTAGCATCTGTGGCTGTTCCATCTTTCTGATGGCACAAAAGGGACGGGAATAAGCAGCAGCAGACGCACAGTGGGGGAAGGCACAGCAAGCCCTTCTGCGGGCCCTGAGCCAGGGCTGCGGCAGGTCTGAGAGGGGAACTGGTACTTTCCCGTGGACAACCTTAGACACCAGGGGCTGAGTCATAGCCACCCTAGAGGCTGTGACAAAAGTCCACAAGCTTCCAATGGCTGACGTGTTCCAGAACAGTTTATCCTTAAGGAAGGAGCGCTTGCAAGGCTCTGGGTGGGACTGGGAGGGCCTGAGAAGGAGGTGTCTGTAGGGAGAGGCAGAGAATCAGCCCTCTTGTCACTGGCTGGGTTGTTGTCACCCTGCCAGGTACCACAGGGATCGTGATAACGATTCCAGATAGACCCGCACTGCTCTGGAAATGGAAACTCCTATTTCTCAACAAAATCTACCTAAGCTCAAAGGTGAAATCAACAAAGAGTTTTAAAGATTATTTTAGATTACTATGAAGATGCAAATAATTGCACAAGCCTAAAGAAGAAAGTCAAAGTCCAGTAACATATGAGTAATGAGGAAACTAAAATCACAAATTCAAAAAGAACCAATTCACACTCAAACAGGAAGATCCATTTTCCACTTGTCAGATTAGCAAAAATGTTAAGGATTGCTACTATTCAATGTTAGTGAGGGTGTGGGGAAACAGGCGTTCTCAAGCTCCACTGGGGAGAGTGAAACTCAGCTCAATCTATTTGGAGAACGTTTAGTCAGTAATAATATGTCAAATGTGGATTCACTCCGATTCAAAAATTCTATTTTTGGGAATCCGCCCTCTGACATTATTAAACAAGGCATATGCAAGGATGTGTGCCACGGTGTTGTTTATCTAGTAAAATGCTGGAAGCAACTTAGCTATCCATTAGAGACCAGATAAATAACTTACAGGATATCCACACCATGGAACCCTTAAAAGACTGAGGTAGATTTATATACACTGACTTGGAAGATCTCTAAGACATATTGACAAGTGAAATTAACAAGTCAAAATATGACACATTAGTATAATTATATATATATGTATTTAAAGTCCCTTCCAAATCTTAAGTCTGTATCATTCATAGAAACGGGTCAGGAGTCTGGGTACAGTGGCCCATGCCTGTAATTCCAACACTTTGGGAGGCTGAGGTGGGAGGATCGCTTGAGATCAGGAGTTCTAGACTAGCTTGGGCAGCATAGCAAGACACCATCTCTCTAGTTCTAAAATAAATAAATCCATGAAACAATGTAAAAAGAAAAACAGTTTCAGAAGGAGATACACAATGAAGAGTGGTTACCTCGAAGGGGAAAGGAGAATTGGAAGGAGGTGATAAACAGGGCTTATAAATTTTAATCCATATATTTCTGTGTTGGATTTTTAATTTTATCTTATTTATTTTTTATTTCTTTGAGACAAGATCTCAGTTCGGTCACCCAGGCTGGAGTGCAATGGCATGATCATGGCTCACTGCAGCCTCAACTTCCTGGGCTCAAGTGATCCTTCCACCTCAGCCCCCTGCTTAGCTGGAACTACAGGCACACACCACTATGCCTGGCTCATATTTTTATTTTTTGTGAAGATGAAGTCTCACTATGTTGCTCAGGCTGGTATCGAACTCCTAGGCTCAAGGGATCCACCCGCCTCAGCCTCCTTAAGTGTTGGGATTACAGACATGAGCCTTTGTGCCTGGTTTATCTTTGTTTTTGAACAATGAATGTGTATTAATGCATTACTTAGCGGCTGTATGAATGGTCATGGTGTTCAGTGTAGACCCTGACTTCATTAGTTACTAGGTGTGTAAGAGGTAAAGAAAAAAAAACCTCAATATGCCTTACTCTTTTTCTACAAAAATAAAATAATAGGCTTGTTGTGAAGATTAAATAAATTGATAGAAGCAAAATGCTTGAAATGTTACATATAGTGAATGTTCCAAGTACTATGAGTTGTATAATTAAATGTAAGCTTTCACAAATAGGCTATGTTGGCTTGGATGAAGAAGCCCACACTAGTAAGGCCAACGCTCACATGAGCACGAACTTGAGGAGAGAGGGAAATGCTCGTTGCCCATGTCGGCATCGGGAGGAGATGCGCATCCTCCTGGAGGGTAGGACTCCAGGCTGGGAAGACACAGAGGAAGCACTCTCTGGCTGGTACTGGGCTCTTCTGTGGGACGTCATCACGCTGATGTGAATTCACGCTGAGCTTTGCTGAGGCATCTGAGGAGACCGCATTACTGACCACAGCAGCTAGAGCCCATCGGCTCTGAGACACAGTTCTAGGAAGACACTGAGGCTCATGTGACTTTGGAGGGTGGACAAATGTGTTCAGGCCCCTCCTGTAGGCTCTAATCCAGAGCCTCCACCACCTGGCACTAGGAAAGAGATGGTGGGAGCAAGGTCAGCCAGGCCTTGGACCAAGAGAGTGGCTCACGTGACTCGTGTGCTCTGGTGACCTGCATAGACTGCTGCGTTCCATCAGTCACACATTCCAGTGACAACTTAGCACATTTCCAGTTGTTTGTAAAATTTGATGACATTTTCTTTTTTTTTTTTTTTTTGAGATGGAGTCTTGCTCTGTCTCCAGGCTGGAGTGCAGTGGCCAAGCTTGGCTCACTGCAACCTCTGCCTCCTGGGTTCAAGCGATTCTTCTGCCTCAGCCTCCTGAGTAGCTGGGACCACAGGCGTGTGCCACCATGACCAGCTAATTTTTTTTTTTTTTGTATTTTTAGTAGAGATGGGGTTTCACCAAGTTGGCCAGGATGGTCTCGATCTCTTGACCTTGTGATCCGCCCATCTCGGCCTCCCAAAGTGCTAGGATTACAGGCGTGAGCCACCGCGCCCGGCCTGCTGACATTTTCTCTTTCCATTGATAGTAATTAAGCACATTGCTTTTTTCCTCTTCACAAACAATATTCTTTTGGAAAGAAGTTCTTCAATGGGGGTGTTAGCCCTCCCTGGAATAAGGACTTAGAAATATACGCAGAGTTGGAGTGAGAAGAGAAGCAGCAGGAGGAGGCTAGGAGGGTCCGTGTGATAGTGAATTAGACTTGCAGGCATCAGTAAGAACTTGTGTTTAGCTTAATATAAACAAAAATGTGACTGGGCAAGGTGGCTCACACCTGTAATCCCAGTACTTTGGGAGGCCAGGGTGGGCAGATCGCTTGAGGCCAGGAGTTTGAGACCAGCCTGGGCAACATGGTGAAACCCTGTCTCCACTGAAAATATGAAAATTAGCCAGGTTTGGTAGTGCTGGTCCTAGCTACTCAGGAGGCTGAGGTGGGAGGATGACTTGACTCCAGGAGGTTAAGGCTGCAGTGAGCCAAGATTGTGCCACTGCACTCCAGTCTGGGTGACAGAGTGAGACCCTGTCTCAAAAATATACATGTATATGGACAAAGAGGGCTACATATAGAAATATGTATAGATATGTGTATATATGTGTTAGTAAATGCATATATATATTCTTTACTCTGTCACCCAAGAGCCTGAGAAATGACAGCCTAGTAGCAATGAGCACATCTAGCACCCAGATCTCGGGTTTGTAATACCATTCTCCAAAGGTACCAGTCTCCTTTGATAACCAGCTGATTCAAGGATTGGAGTAGAAAATATACAAGATGAGCCTAGGGTAGCTTGTAGTGCCAGAAGGTAAGAAAAATTGCTCAACAAATAAAGACATTGATGGGGTATGTCAAAGGGGCACAGCAATGGAGTAAAAGAGACATATCTTCTATGCAGAACAATTTATAAACAGAAATGTATGCAAAGTTCAGAAATGCTCAAAACAAGGCCCTGCCATTTTCAGAATATGTATGAATATATGTGAAATATTACATTAAATATAAGTTTATATATTATATATAATTTTATATTATATTTAATATAATATACCAAGTAAAATATTTTAATGTATTAAATATATAAATGTATGTGTGGTGTGGTTTGGCTATGTATCCCCACCCAAATCTCATCTCAAACTGTAATCCCCATGTGTCAGAGGAGGAACCTGGTGGGAGGTGACAGGATCATGGGAGCAGACTTACCCTTGCTGTTCTTGTGACAGTGAGTTCTCACGAAATCCGATGGTGGGAAAGTGTGTGGTGCTTCCCCCTTCTCTCTCTCCTTCTCCGGCCACCATGTGAAGAAGATGCTTGATTCCCCTCCACCTTCCACCACGATTGTAAGTTTCCTGAGGCCTCCCAGTCATGCTTCTTGTTAAGACTGAGAGGCAATTAAACCTCTTTTCTTCACAAATTATCCAGTCTCCGGTAGTTCTTCCTTTTTTTTAAGACAGAGTTGCACTCACTCTGCTGCCCAGGCTGGAGTGCTGTGGCACGATCTTGGCCCACTGCAACCTCCATCTGCTGGGTTCAAGTGAGTCTCCTGCCTCAGTCTCCCAAGTAGCTGGGATTACAGGCATCTGCCACCAAACCTGGCTAATATTTGTATTTTTAGTAGAGACCGGGTTTCACCATGTTGGCCAGGCTGGTCTCAAACTCCTGATCTCAGGTGATCTGCCCACGTCGGCCTCCCAAAGTGCTGGAGTTACAGATGTGAGCCACCACACCCAGCCTCAGGTAGTTCTTTATAGCAGTGTGAGGATGGACTAATACAATGTGTTTGTGTGTAAATGTATATATTCACACACACACACACACACAGACACACACACACAGGTCTGTGAGGCTCAACACCTGTTGGAAAAAATGTTCTCAGTTCCAGCTACTCAGGAGGATGGCATGGGAGATGGCTTGGCCTGGGAGGCAGAAGTTGCAGGGAGCTGAGATCACACCACTGCATTTGAGCCTGGGCAACTGAGCAAGACTGTCTCAGAAAAAAAAAAAAAGAAAGAAAAAGAAAAAGAAAAAATGTTCTATGACTGTTGCTATGATGTTCTGTAGCAGCACTTTAAAAAGTCTCCTAAGGACCAGTGAACCAGGATTCAAACTTGAACGGTGTCCTTCCAGGCCTGTCTGCACTGATGCCTGACCCTCCCACAACTCACAGATCCTATTCAAAGTTTCCCTTTCTATCACATAGCCACCCATCTGACTATCCCCAGCGAGTGCAAGAAAGCCCCTGTGTGCCTTTCTATGAAGTGAAGGATTTTAAAAGGTCAAGCAGCACTCAGAAAACAGCTGCTTATAAAGCAAAACAGGGTGGGGCATGATGGCTCACACCTGTAACCCCAGAACTTTTGGAGGCTGAGCCAGGTGAATCCCTTGAGGCAGGAATTTCAGACCAGCCTGGGCAACATAGAGAAACCTCATCTCTACTTTTTTTTTTTTTTTTTTAAAGCAAAAGGGTTTTTCAGGGAGATGCTTGGATTTTTCTGGAGAACCCAAGCATTTAGACACCCACACACCTGGGCTAGTTTACTTCCAGTCCCATTCGGGGAAAGAGGGCTGAGCAAGAGACCTTCATAATTTGGTAAAAAGTGAAGTGGGGCTGGGACCAGGGGTATCATTTCAAGGTCACTACCTAGGGTGGCCCTGCCTTGTAAACAGAGGTCGGGCCCAGATGGAGCTGGGAGCGTTCTCGTGACCACATTTTAAAAACAGGTGACACAGGCCAGGCACAGTGGCTCACGCCTATAATCCCAGCACTTTGGGAAGCTGAGACGGGTGGATCACCTGAGGTGAGACCAGCCTGACCAACATGGTGAAAACCCGTCTCTACTAAGATACAAAAATTAACTGAGCGTGGTGGTGGGAGCCTGTAATCTCAGCTACTCAAGAGGCCGAGGCAGGAGAATTGCTTGAACCCAGGAGGTGGGGGTTGCAGTGAGCCAAGATTGTGCCATCGCACTCCACCTTGGGCGACAGAGCAAGACTCCCTCTCAAAAATGAAAAACAAAAACAGGTGAAACAAATTATGATCTATTTTGCTTAATAAAGAATCATTAAAAGATTACGATTTCAACATGTAATTGATGGCAATGATTGTTACTTATTTTACGGACCCCTTCCCTCACTGAGCCTTTGAAACCCAGTGTATTTTATACTTACAGTGAATCCCATTTCAGACCATCCACATTTCGGTGCCCACTAGCGCTATGTGGGCAGTGAACAGCACAGATCGAGAACGTTTATATCTCCCTTTCTTTTCTTTTTTTTACTTTTCCCTTTTCCCCTTCCTCCCTTCCTCCTTCCTTCCTTTCTCCTTTTTTAGAAAATCAGACCATTCTTTAGAAATTGAGGCAGATTTTCACGCTGCTGATAAAGAGAAAAAAAAAAAAACCAGAAATTGAGGCAGATGTCTACCTGCCAACAACATTCACCCAGGCAGATGATGCTGGGAAACCTTATTTTCCAGAATTTTCTGCTTCCCTGTCTCTGCTCCCTCCTGGCTGACTGCAGGCACTTCTTTGGGCTTCTGGCAGGCCCCGGGTTAGCAGGGCACAAAGGTCTCCCCTGGATACATTCAGCCTCCCACGGGCTCATCCTGCATGTTAGTGGGGGACCACAGTGAACTGTCTCTGTCTCCATGGAGTGATGGGGGCAGGCCTGTGTGGGGCTCTTCTTTTCTAGCAGTGGCTTCGGTATTTGCCAAGACTCCCCACGTCTTTTTCGTGTGCCTGGAGTTTCACTCTGCACGGGTGGCTGGTAGCCAGAAGGCCTTTCCACTGTGGAGAGTCCCTGCATCCGTCTCTGGGCTTAGGGACAACTTTAAGCCCCAAAGTCGGGCTCTCATGGAAGTAATTCCATTGTCACATGTCCTGCAGCAATCCTGGAATACCGCTCTGGGAAATAAGCTCCTGGAAAAAAAAATCTTGGGAGGAATTTTGAGAAGAGTGGGCTAGAGAGTAGGAAGGAAGTCATCTTTTTAGGCATAAATTTACCAGAAGCCATTATTTCTTTATTTGCATTTCCTTTCATTATCAAGCAAAGTAAAACACATACACACACACACACACGCACACGCACCCCGCTTACAGTTGTGCAATGGTTTGTGCAGCTGCTGTGAGCCCAGAAGCACTAGTCTGAGTGTGCACATCCCTTCTGCCTCTCTGCTCTGAGGGCAATGGGAGGCAGTGGGAATTTCTCAAATGCTCACAAGAATGTCGAGAGGGTGTTCTGAGTAATCACAACTCCTTGAACTTGTGGGAAAATGCAGTTCCAATTTCCTTTTCGAGACAATGGTCTTTTAAAGCTGTATGCCACGAGAGTTTTCATTTGTTTATGGTTAGAGAATGGTAAAATGCACATCTGTGGAAGGCCCCAGGAGTGAGAAATCCTGCCTCAGGGACGGCGCAGAGAAACTTGGATTCTCCCGCCGGCACGAATGCCTGCTGCATCACTGACCCACTCAGCTTCAGTGTTGTGATCAGCCTAACAAAACTGTTAAGTCATTCTCCTTACCCTTTTCTCTCTCTTAAGAAGCCAACCCTCAGTGTCTTCCTCTGCTTCTGTTCTGTCATGCCCCTCGGTGGAAGCTCCCAGATGGACACTCGAACACAGAGGGTCCAGGGAGACCCGTGGATCTGCCGCCATGTGGGTAGACCAAGCTCTGGCCTCCATTGGAAGCCTCTGTCCAGTGCCACATCCTTCCTGGGTTCCAGTCCTCACCTGCTAGGTGGACAATTGGGCAATTTGATTTACTAAGGAGAAGACAAAGGAAAGGGAAGAGAAAAGGAGAAATACTTCAAGAAAAAAAAAGACGTGAAAAAGAAAAAGCGAAATCATAGGAAATATAGAAAACAAAAACCCAAATCAGGAGAGAGAAATAAAGAATTCCAGGATGATGAGCCTGGCTCGAGGAAACTTCCTTCTGACTCCAGAAGTCTGGGCCAAGACACGAAGGGAGGTGTCTCTATGGAGGCCCAACGATGTCTCGCGCATGGGTGGAGCAGGCAGAGAAGGGTGCCGGGGTGGAGTGCTATCCCAGGTTAAGCTTTTAGGTACTAGTTACCCAGGAGGTCTCATTAATTCTGGAATCATTTTGGAATTTTAGATACGCTTGAGAATCAGCTGTGTACTGTTTACCTTGCTGTACTATGTGGTCCAGATTTCAGATCCCAGAGCGCTTAGGCAAGCCCAGAACTGTCCACATAATCTCTTGGTGACAGCTGCCCCAAGCATAGCTGTCCAGCCTACAGGAGCAACTAAAGGTGGGGATTCTCAGCCAGGGAGGAGGTGCGGTAGGGTGGGGAACCTGCGGCATGGATAGCCACCTCCTCCATCCACTCGGTCAGGACAGCCTGACCGAGGCCCACGAGTGGCTGCTCACGCCTCCCAGCCTGACCGCCCCGGTCTAGACTGGGCTCTTAGCATCTGTCACCAGGCCTTTGTTGTTGTAAGGAGCATAATAATAATAACAATAATTTAAAAAATATATATATTAGTTTGGCCAGGCGCGGTGGCTCATGCCTGTTATCCCAGCGCTTTAGGAGGCCGAGGTGAGCAGATCACTTGAGGCCAGGAGTTTGAGACCAGGCTGGCCACCAGGGTGAAACCCCGTCTCTACTAAAAACACAAAAATTAGTTGGGTATAGAGACGGAGGCCTGTAATCCCAGCTTTTCAGGAGGCTGAAGCACATGAATCCCTTGAACCTGGAAGGTGGAGTTTACAGTGAGCCAAGATCGTGCCACTGCACTCTAGCCTGGATGACAAAGTGAGACTCTGTCTCAAAAAAAAAAAAAAAAAAAAAAATAGCAGGTGTGATGGCGTAGGACCATAGTTCCAGCTACTTGGAAGGCTGAGGCACAAGAATCACTTGAACCCAGGAGGCAGAGATGGCAGTGAGCCAAGATCGTGCCACTGCCCTCTAGCCTGGATGACAGATCAAGACTCCATCTCAGAAAATAAATGACTAGGCCAGGCGCAGTGGCTCATGTCTGTAGTCCCAGCACTTTGGAAGGCCAAGGTGGGTGGATCATGACGTCAGGAGTTCAAGACCAGCCTGGCCAAGATGGTGAAACCCTGTCTCTACTAAAAATACAAAAATTAGCCAGGCATGGTGGCAGGCACCTGTAATCCCAGCTACTCAGGAGGCGGAGGCAGGAGAACTGCTGGAACCCCTGGGTGATGGAGGTCGCCGTGAGTCAAGATCACATGCCACTGCACTCCAGACTGGGCGACAGAGTGAGACTCTGTCTCAGAAATAAATAAGTAAAGATAAAAGTAAATAAAAACCTCTTTTGAGCCAGGCATAGTGGCTCATGCCTATAATCCCAGCACTTTGGGAGGCTCAGGCAGGAGTTCGAGACCATCCTGAGCAACATAGTGAGATTCTGTCTCAATAAATAAAAAATAAATGAAATTCCCTTGAGGATCACAACCAACAAGAGCTATTTATAATTCCAGAAATAGCCCAGATACCGAGTGGCCCTACCCTCTCAAAGGATTCCAGGATAGCTCCCACCTTCTTAGAGGGATATGGAAGGAGAGCCAGCCCTGGGCACATAGCTTCTGTGCCCTCAGCCGCTGTTGGCTCATGCTGAGGAGGTTCAGCCTCCCTCCCATGGGTCACACAAGCATCCCTCCTCTTCCCTGAGGAGCAAGAACACAGGAAACGTCTACAGCAAAAGGAGTAGCTTTAGGGTTTTGTACCAGCTTCACTTCATTTCTTCTTTGTTCGTTCATTCATCTAACAGACATTTATTGAAATCCTATGGGGTGGGGACCCAGAACTGAACTCTCCTGGTCCTGGTCCTGAGGGGCCCCTGCCTGGACAGCTTGAACATGGGATGGCCAGGCCCACCTCCCACGGCCCCGGTTTCCCCTCTGGGAGGTGGACAGCCCTCACTGGGAAAAGTGCCTGCAGAGCAGTTTCACCCGTTTGTGAATGAGCTTCGGCAAGCACAGGGATGAGTCACGGCCTTGGTGACACAGAACATATGACTTCAAATTGCCCAGAAGTATGACTGGCGTCCTGGCCTGTGCTTCCCCACCCCAAGGGGCCCACCCCAAGGGATCATCCAAAGATGATCTTTCTTGTTTTCCAAAGGCCTGCTGTCTGCTACGGCCTTTTGAGGGCCTGTATATACATGGTGAATTCCTGGAAGGCAGCTTGAAATAACCACTGAATGGGTTTGATTTCTTTTTTTAAAAAAATTATCTAAGCAAACCATCTTTCTCCAAAAAGAGCAAATTCACCTGCGGCTCTCCTGTGGGAAGCTGGAAAACGTTCTTCCTCGGGAGTGGATGGGGAGAGCAGGCCCAGCTCCAATAGCTTGCTGGTGCCACGGAGGTTCCCGAGCCTGGAGGCTCCTGACTTGCTCCAGAGCTGGCGGAGGGTCTGTCGCAGTCACAGTTCTCCCCAGTGACGACTCAGAGCCGCTCTCAGTTCCTGACGTGCTCTGGGTCCAGTGTGACCCACAGTCTGCCCGGCCCATCGCCTCGGCGGGCGCACCTCTCCTACTGCAGGAAGAAGCAGACATGAGGGAAGCCAGTGGGTGCCCCTCCTGTGTCCACCGAGTCAGCTGGGAGCCATGCAGCTGGTGGCTTGTCGGTGGCAGGCCAAGACCTGAGTCATGTCCCCGTCACAGCCTTCGTTGGAGGGCTGACCCACAGGAAATTACACAGCATCTGTGGCCCATGGTGGAAGCAGGGGCTTTTCCAAGGGCATCAACTGGGAAGGCAGAAAGAAGTCATCACTCACGCTGCAATCTAGGGCTTGGGGACCCCTACTTACTGCAGGGTAGAGGGCCTGGTGACCTCAGGGACAGTGAGGCCTGTGTAAACCTCTTCTACAGCCCTCCACTGGCCAGCATGGCGCCCACAGTCTTGACCCGTGTGTGACAGCGCTGCATGCCCACCGAGCCAGCCTCGCCCCACATGGTTCCTTAGGCTGTAGCCCGAAGTCCATCCACAGCCTTTTACCCAGATCCACCCCAGCCCCAAGCCTCAGTCAGAAAACACGGCACCTCCAATGGAGCCAGAGACCACCCCTATCAGAGAGCTGTGTGACTCTGGCAACTAAATTAAACTCTGTGCCTCAGTCTCTTTATCTGTAAAATGGGTCTTGAACACCTACCTGACCAGGCTGTGGTGAAGATGAAACGAGACTATGCAAAGGCCTGGCATAGAGCCAGGCACACAGTGGGTGCTCTGACATGGTCCTGGCTCTCAGCCTGCTGTGATGCAAAATCCAGGTTGGCCCCACCCCAGGGTTCAGCCCTCAGCGTTAACCCTGTCCCTCCCCATACTCAGTCTCCCAACTCTTCGTGCAAGTGTGTGGTGGCGGAGACTGAACTCCACATCGGAATGGAGGAGTTGACTCCTCTGGCTAGTGAAGGGTCGGCCTCCCTTGTGTCACTGGGAGACTGTCTTCCAGCCTCTCCTTGCCTGCCCCAGACCTAACAGCCCGGGGCCACCCTGCAGGGAGCCTGAGGTGGAGGGGCCCAGCTACCTGTCTCCAAATGTGGAGCAGGAGCAGGGCAGGTTGGTTGACAAAAAGGAGGGAGAAGTGACAAGACCCAGGCCCTGTACCTGGAATCAAAGGGTCCAGCTCTGGGAGAACCTTCACCCCTGTGGAGACTTGGCAGAATGTTTGCCTGGAACCCAGCCCACCAGGGCTGACACCTGTGGTGAGGGCTGCCCTGCCATGCTCCTTCCATGCCAGGGGCACTGCGCTGGGATTGCTGTGGCCAGTTATGGGAGGCCTGCAAGTGTGGGCAGCCGAGGCCATGCCTGTCAAGGAGGTGCCGGGTGAAGAGATCAAGCAGGTGTGCATTTCAGCTTGTGGTGGGGCCAGACACAGCTGTGTGTGTGTGTCTGTGTGTCTGTGTGTGAGGGGAGCAATATTCACTGTCCATCTACCATGTGGCAAGTCAGTGCTAGGCCCTGTACTTGCAGTGTTTATTTAATGAGTTTAATTTGCATGGCTGCTTCTGTGGCATTCCAGAGTGGCTTTTCACACTCTCCGGCTGGGGTGGAGGTGGGGAGAACTCTATTTCTATTTTTGTCTTCTCATGGTGGGGTACTCTGCTCATGGGGCCCCTTATCTCCCCCGACACTTTCCCCTACATCCGGCTGCAACTAGAAGCTTTCGATATGCAAAGCGAACTTGCAGCTTCACATCAGCCACCTCACCCGCCTCCTCCCAGCCTGCATGGGACTCAGGCCACCTCTTCCCCAGGACCCTTCTTCTTCTCCTCTGGGATGGATGGAGGCATGATCTATGCTTCTCCCTGGAACCTGGGAACCACCTGAGAGGGGACATCTTCTCCCTTCACCCCCTTCCCCCAGCAGCTCAGGAGTTCATTTGGATGAATGGCCCCTCCCTGTAGCAGCCTGGCACGGGGGCAAACCCGGACTCCACATGGCTAAGGAGCTCCTCTGGGCCCCTACACTCCATTGGGGTTGACTAATTTTAGCTCATTGTACTCCCAGCTGAGCATTAGAGGGTGAGGTGAGCGGGTAGCCTTGGGGTTGGAGGTGCAGTGGGGACTCTGCATTGTGACTTGACATCTGAGAAGAGCTCGTTCTGAATGTGATCTTTACAACCACCCTGACGCTGATCCCTAAAGCTGTGCACTGGAAATGAGTCTGTGTCCCCAGTGTGTCTCCTCATCCCTCTGCTTATAAACAAAGGTGCACTTTTACTTGGTAGGTACAGTTGTGGGTGGTTTGATTTTGTAAAAGCAAGTCTTTGTAATATTTTATGATACTGGGATGCAAAGTGTATTTATTCTCATTTCTTTTTCTTTTGTTTCCTCCCTCACCCCAGAGAGGTGAATAGTGTTACTGCACTCCCACTTTTAAGCAATGTGCAGCCATTGGTGCCTTCCTTTAGCTGAAACTGTGTAAAAACTGGCTGGCCGAAGGATCAATGACAGGCAGCTTACAT
Organism: Plecturocebus donacophilus; assembly: GCA_004027715.1. NCBI lineage: Eukaryota > Metazoa > Chordata > Mammalia > Primates > Pitheciidae > Plecturocebus > Plecturocebus donacophilus. The sequence continues at coordinate 36,420 of PVKP010012087.1, forward strand.
TTCTAAGGGGTGTCAGGGTGGAACGTGTGATTCAGAGCTTGCTCCCACTCCAGGGGCTTTCCTGGACAGAGGGCCTGGCCTGCCCCGCCCTCCCGGGTGACCTCGGGGGCAGGAGAGCAAATGCCTGCAGACGCCCACCCAGACTCTGCCAGAAAGAAGCCCATAAACCCAGTGCAGGGCATCTGGGGTGAGACTTTTTTAACTCTTGAGATATCAGAATGCAGCTATTTTTCATACGGTTATCTCTAAATTGCAAAGACAAAAGAAAACCACTTAAACATCAGCTAGCTATGCTGACATTTGTCCCTCTGGCTACATCTTGGGGACAGTGGCGCTGCAGCTTTGGCCCGTGGGATTCTGGATGTGCTCAGCCCGGGGGAAACGCGGCAAAGATGGGTGGCGCAAAGATGGGCGGCGGAGGGCGAGTGCGTTTGGGGCTTACTCCCTGGACTCCCTGTGGGCTCTTCACAGGCATTTCAGGTCACCTGAAGGCCGCACTCAGCCCACACCCACAGCCTGCTTTCTTTCTCTCCCTGGGTCACCTTTGGGTTCAGGCTCCCCTCAGGGCCAGGTGGGGTCCAGGCAGCTGCCAGAAGCCCCGTGTCCAGCATCAGCCCTCGTAGCTGCCTCACACTGGGCCCTGGCCTTTGTAAATGGTTTATTAAACGCTCTCCAAATACCCACTGGGAGTGTGTGACAGTGGACTCCAGCCCGTCACACTAGCGATTTGCACAAAAGATCTCTCGGACCCTCTCCTCACCCCACCTGATCCTGTCAAAAAGGCCTCCATGAACACCACCCTCTATGCTGGGGTCTCAGGGCCTGGAAAATCTCAGCTCGGTTGATTTGAAGGAACTGATGGGCCTGGAGTCTGGCAGTGTGAATGAATACATTCTAGAGCAGGCCCCGCCATGAACTCCCCTGTTTCAGATCCATGGATGTGCCAAGCACATTCCTCCCCAGGTGGGGCCTCCGGAGGCACCAGGGATCATCATGGATCTGGCTGAGACCTCCGATGTACCAGGCTGGGTGCTGGGACCCCTGGGCACACAGTTGCCTTGAAGGTGTGGCCAGGCTTCGGACAGGCCCCTCCTTCCACACCAGCTCCACCCATGGGACAGCAGGGATGACACCTCTCAGCTCCTGGGCCAGATGCCAATAAGCGGACCAGGGGCCACACCCAGTCCTAGAAGACACAGGGGCGGCCGGGGGCCTGGGCAGATCAGGAGATGCTGCCTTTTTTTTGGCATGCATGGCCCAGGGATGCTGACAGCCAGTCAGCTTTCGGAGAAACAGGAAACGCTCGCAGGCTGGTCCATGCTTGGCACTCTTGTTTTTTTCCAGGTCCAGAGAGCAGCATGAAACGCATCCTGTTACCGTAACATGAGTCAGATGAATCTCGTGGCATCTTCTCCAGGTGTCCAGATGTACAGCCTGGGTTGGGGTGGGGACTGGAATGCAAAGGAAACTAGACTTTGCAAGCTAGAGGAGAGGTTGGGAAGCTTCTGACCAATTCCCTAATCACCCGAATTTCATAGACCAGGAGGGGGCCTGGGAGTTGGAACTTGCTCATGAGTTGCAAAGCTGGACTAGAACCCAGGAGTCCCAGCGTGGTGCAGTGCCCGCCCCTCTCATCCTGTTCTCCTGGCACTTGGCATTCTCTGAGCAGCTTTTCTAAACCCTTTGCCAAAAGCCTGGAGTCGCAGACCAGAGACTTCATTGAAAACTGGTTGTTCAGAAGCTGGGGAGGGGTGATCCTTGGCATATTAAGGAAGGTAAATGCCACCTCTTCCTGAAGCTGAAACTGCCTTTGCAAACATTTTCACAGTGAGGAAATGACGACAGTGAAAGGGGTCTGATCTAACCAATTCCATCCTGCCTTTCACCTCCAAAGTGCCCTTGGCTCATTCTTAGGTGTGAGTCAAGGTACCTCTGGGAGAAATGCACTTTATAGTTTAAATGATAATAGCTCTTCTCCAAAATTAAACCACTTTTGTAAAACTAATGAAAAGCCACCAGGTTAGGAGCACGGGAGGGGCCTGAGTTCTGCTAAGATGTACACATAGTTCAATGATTACCAGCCATTATTCCAGAAGTCACAAGATTTGCAACTTTTCCAACTACTTTCTTATATCACATATATCACTATTGTAGAAACTGAGACTGGCCTTCTGAGATGGCTTTTCAGCCATTTGCATTTCTGAAGACCAGGCCTCTTGATCCAACTTTCCTGTGGCCCACACCCAGAAATAGACTCAGTGCAAGAGGTCCATTTCCCACACCACTATGATTGTATCTCCAGCCATTCAGCAGTACGGATTCCCTAGCCCCCTGCCCACCGAGCTATTCTTGAAAAATCCTAGCCTTCCAATCTTCAGAGAGGCTGATTTAGCAGTGATAAAATTGTGGTCTTTTATTTAGTCAGCTCTTGGTGTATTAAACTCTCTATTGCAGTTTCCCTGTCTTGATAAATTGGCTCTATCTGGGCACTGGGCAAGAAGAACCTGTTGGATGGTTACAAAGCCCTCCTTGATAACCCCTATGGGAGAGGTGACCGTTCCCGACTCTGAAATCCCATCTCTTAGGATCTTCCAAAGTGGGGTGGAAATACAAGTATCAATCCACATTGACTGTGTGATGCCAGTGTTCCTTTTTCCTGCACAGTACACAGATTCCTGAGCAAACTTCCACCTCCCAATTCATGCCTAACCTGAGGCGTGTGTGCTGAATGTGGACAGTCATTCTAGGACAGAAGCCACAGAAATCCAAGAACTGAAGGTCCAGGTGCTGTGTTCCTAGGCTATTGGCTGAGACAAGGCCTTCTGCAGCCCAGGTGAGGGTGGCATGGGTGTTCACTCCAATTAGTGGGACCAACTGGGATTATTTTCTGAAACAGGGCAGATAAAACGTCTTCATAGGCCTGGTGTGGTGGGTCGTGCCTGTAATCCCAGCACTATGAGAAGCCAAGGTGGGCAGATCACCTGAGGTCAGGAGTTCGAGGTCAGCCTGGCCAATCTGGTGAAACCCTGTCTCTACTAAAAATACAAAAAAATGGGGCCAGGCGCGGTAGCTCACACCTGTAATCCCAGGACTTCGGGAGGCTGAGGAGGGAGGATCACAAGGTCAGGAGTTTGAGGTCAGAAGTTCGAGGCCAGCCTGAACAACATGATGAAACCCCATCTCTACTAAAAATGCAAAAATTAGCTGAGTGTGGTGGCGCACGCCTGTAATCCCAGCTACTCAGGAGGCTGAGGCAGGAGAATAACCTGAATCTGGGAGGGGGAGGTTGCCATGAGCTCAGATCATGCCACTGCTCTCCAGCCTTGGCGACATAGTGAGACTCTCTCTCAAAAATAAAAAACAAAAAATTAGCCAGGCATGGGGGGCACGCACCTGTAGTCCCAGCTACTTGGAGGCTCAGGTGGAAGAATCGCTTAAACCCAGGAAGCAGAGGTTGCAGTGAGTTGTGCCACTGCACTCCAGCCTGGGCAACAGAGCGAGACTCTGTCTTAAAAAATTAAAAAAAAAAAGTCTTCATAGTCTTCCCACTGCCCAATAACTAAATTTTTTTTTTTTTGAGAGAGAGTGTAGCTCTGGAATGCAATGGCATGATCTCAGCTCACTGCAACCTCTGCCTCCTGGATTCAAGCAATTCTTGTGCCTCAGCCTCCTGAGCAGCTGGGATTACAGGCACACGCCACCACGCCTGGCTGATTTTGTATTTTTAGTTGAGACAGATTTCACCATATTGGCCAGGCTGGTCTCAAACTCCCAACCTTAAGTGATCCATCCGCCTCAGCCCCTCAAAGTGCTGGAATAACAGGTGTGAGCCACTGCACCTAGCACCAATAGTTAATGTTAATGGTCACATTATTGAGAGCTTACCATAGGTCATTTGGGTTACTTCTTTTCATACCATAGGTAGGAACTACCAAACCCTTCAATTGAAGGGTAAGTAAATTGAGGTACAGAAAGGTTAGATGTGCTCAAGGTCCCACAGTTAGCAGGCAGTGAGGCCAGGAGGCCACCATGAACCACTGTGTTCTATTGCCTTCCCAGAAGTGACTCAGTGGTGGCCTCCCTCCCTTGATGGAATATTGAGGGGTCCTCTGAGCAGGGGCTCACAAAGGCTGCCCAGGCCAACAAGTCCCAAGAGCAAGGAAGTTTTTCTTGGTTATTCACAGTGAAAACTTCAACAGTTTCATGACCCTGAACTGTGAGAAAGCCTTGCTCAGACCAGATCCTTGGCTGACCAGTGGGGAAGAGGAGGTCACAAAGAATGTGTCCAGCTGCTAGGTGCGGTGGCTCATGCCTATAATCCCAGCACTTTGGGAGGCTGAGGCAGGTGGATCGCCTGAGGTCAGGAGTTCGAAACCATCCTGGCAACAAAGCGAAACCCCGTCTCTACTAAAAATACAAAAAATCAGGGGGGCGTGGTGACCAACACCTGTAATCCCAGCTACTAGGGAGGATGAGGCAGGAGAATCACTTGAACCCTGGAGGCAAAGGTTGCAGTAAGCCAATATTGTGCCATTGCACTCTAGGTTGGGCAACAAGAGCTAAACTCCATCTCAAAAAAAAATTACAAAAACAAAAAAAGGCTGGGCACGGTGGCTCATGCCTGTAATCCTAGCATATTGAGAGGCTGAGGTGGGCAGATCATGAGGTCAGAAGTTCAAGGGATGTGTCCAGCTGGACCCTGAGCCCAACCCTGTTGCTGCCTGCTAGAGGGTAGGTCATAGAATTCTCACCAGGAGCTTGGTTGTTCAGACTGCTCAACAATGAGGCTGGGCTGGGCGCGGTGGCTCATGTCTGTAATCTCAGTACTTTGGGAGGCAAAACCAGGAGGAATGCTTGAGCCCAGGAGTTTGAGACCAGCCTGGGCAACATAGTGGGACCCTGTGTCTACAAAAAAGCAAAAAGAGCCAGGTGTGGTGGCATGCACTTGTAGTCCCAGCTACTCAGAAGGCTGTGGTAGGAGAATTGCTTGAGCTCAGAAGGTTGAGCCCGGACGGTTGAGGCTGCCACAGTGAGATGTGATTGCACCACTGCACTCCAGCCTCAGAGATAGAGTGAGACCCTGTCTCAGACAAAGCAAAAACAATAAGGCTGGAAGGCAAGCCAAGATGTAGGACTAGCAAGCCAGAAACAGTAGTAAAAGTGCCTTCCCCTCATCAGGATATGGGAGGCCTGGGGCACTGAGCAGCCGGAAGTAAAAGTTCCAATTAAGATGAAGTGGCCTTTTGAAGCAGACCATTTGGGCAGAAAGTCAACACTGTGTGTGCGGCTGGCCTCTCTTTTCCCAGGAAGGGTCCCTGCCAGCCGTCTTTCCCACATCTGTGAATGGAGCCCTTAGCAAATAGAAGGGCAGGTTCTGGACCAAGTTCGGTGGCTCACACCTGTAAACTCAGAACTTTGGGAGGCCCAGGCAGGAGGATCACTTGAGCCCTGGAGTTCAAGACCAGCCTGGGCAACGTATTATAGACCTCATATCTAAAAAAAAGAAGAAGAAGAAAGGAAGAGAGAGAAAGAAAAAAGAGAAAGAAAGGAAAGTGGTTCTGTTTCAAAGCTCCCTGCACTGCACCTGAAGGAGTCTCGGCTGTAAACACCTATGTCTCCCTATCTTTTGTGATATTTACTAGGCTACTCATTTTTTTTTTTTTTTTTTTTTTTTTTTGTGAGAGTCTCGCTCTGTCACCCAGGCTGGAGTACACTGGCGCAATCTCAGCTCACTGCAACCTCCACCTGCCAGGTTCAAGCAATTCTCCTGCCTCAGCCTCCCAAGTAGCTGGGACTATAGGCATGCACCACCCGCCCAGCTAATTGTTTTGCACTTTTTGTAGAGAAGGGGTTTCACTATGTGGCCCAGGCTGGTTTTGAACTCCTAAGCTCAAGTGATCCTCCTTCCTCGGCCTCCCAAAGTGCTGGGCTTACAGGTGTGAGCCATCACGCCCGGCCTGCACTCATTTCTTAATCAAGGAAAAATGAATATAAAACGAATCTTGGGAAATCTAGGAATCTCATTACATTCCTCATAGAGGTGACTCAGCACTTCATTTCACAAGGAGAACCACAAGTGTCGCAAACAAACACAGTAGTTCCCTCTAAAGAGGCGGACTGAACCAAGATCCTCCTCCTCAACTCTCTGCAGAAGACATAGGCTCAGTTACAAAGGACTCTGGGTTGGCAGAAACAGTGCTCTCACTTTTTCAGAAATGATTGGGTCTGGAACGGTTGAATTACATGATACACTTCGGTGAGACGATGGCAGACTAGCTGGGGCTGGGTAGCCAGGGTGTTCTGAAACACCAGGAAATGACTATTAGTTCATCTCATGAACCAGAAGCATTAGTGCTAACAGAAAATTTGCCTGCAAATAGGTTGTGAAATCCCAGCCAAACTTTCACATACAGCACGATCAATGGCATCCTAGTTTTCTCATTAATATTCATTTCCTCTTATAAATATATATAAAATGTATATGAACATTAACTATAATTAGTCAAGAAATTGAAAGGATGGAATGTCTTTATAGTAGCTTGTTCTGCCAAATTACTTAAATTTTTTAAAAAAAATTTTAAGTACTGACCAGGCCAGGCGCAGTGGCTTACATCTATAACCCCAGCACTTCGGAAGGTTCATGTGGGTGGATCACGTGAGGTGTTAGGAACAAGCTGCCTCAGAAAACGCCCTCCGCGCCAGCTGATCCCCAGCTCTGAGTGCTCACAGCTGCATTCCTGACTCCTGTCTAGGTGCTACAGTGAAGCAAAGCCTGATTACAGCCACCTGGGCAGCTGCGGGAGGACAGGGAAAACCAGCGCTTGTTATCCGTACTTGTAAATTCCTGTTTTACCCATACCTGTAAAGTCCTGTTTTTTAAAACTGCCGCCACAAAAGTCGCAGGATGATGTATTGTAAGTCTGTCACAAGTGACAAATTACCTCTGTGCCTGTTACAAGCTGATAGATGATCTCAGTCCTGAAACTCCCTTATGCCCCCTCACCGCACATACACCCCTCGTTTTGTAAGCTTGGGGCTGCCTCCTCTGATTGTTACGGGGCAGCCCAGCAGGTTAATAAAACTTGCTTGCCTGCCTTTGGGTCTATTCTCCTTTCTCTCAGCTAACCTTACAATCAGGAGTTCGAGGCCAGCCTGACCAACATGAAGAAACCCCATCTCTGCTAAATATACAAAAATTAGCCAGGCATGGTAGCACATGCCTGTAATGCCAGCTACTTGGAAAGCTGAGGGAGAACCGTTTGAATCCAAGAGGCGGAGGTTGCAGTGAGCCGAGATTGTGCCATTGTACACCAGCCTGGGCAACAAGAGCGAAACTCCGTCTCAAAAAAAAAAAAAAAGAAAAGAAAAGAAAAGCAGCCCCAAATTATTTTCCTTTCTAACGAAGAGCCGCCTGTAAAATCTGGTGGCACACATAGATGCCGGCAGTTGTGCCACGCATGTTCAAGGCGGCGGGCCCATCTTCCCTGCTCTTTATCAGCCAGGTGTACGGTAAGGAGCACACAAGATGGTGCTGGTCAACGAGAGAGTTCATTTGCGTAACAGGATCAGGGCAGGGCGGCCAGCCTTCCTCGTGCTATGTAAATGTCACACCTGATGGAAGCAATCTGTGAGTCTTATGTAAATGAGACACCGCCTCCTCAAACCTGCCTATAAAATCTGGCTCGTCAGAGGCCCGCGGGTTTTCCCCGCTGGGAGACCCCTGTCTCTCGCTGGAGACAGAGCTGTTTCTCTTTCTCTTCTCTTCTGCCTATTAAACCTCTGCTCCTGAACTCCTCTTGTGTGTCCTGTGCTAAGTTTTCCTGGCACAAGATGAAGAACCCCAGGGTATGTACCCCAGACAATGCAGCCACTTCAAAAGTAAGCAGCGGTTGTCATATCACATAAAGCCATCCCAATTTTAGTACTTATCCCTAAAAGAGAAGGACTGTGCCATTGTACACCAGCTGTAAGGACTGTAATTTAAATATATAACCTTTGGCAGGGCATAGTGGCAGAAGCCTGTAATCTCAGCGCTCTTGGAGGCCAAGGCGGGCAGATCACTTGAGTCTGGATCACTTGAGTCTGGGAGGTCGAGGCTACAGTGAGCCAGTCAGGAGTTCAAGACCAGCCTGGCCAGCATGGTGAAACCCTGTCTCTACTAAAAATACAAAAATTAGCTGGACATGGTGGTGGGCGCCTGTAATCCCAGCTACTCAGGAGGTTGAGGCAGGAGAATCGCTTGAACCCAGGAGGTGGAGGTTGCAGTGAGCCAAGATCATGCCACTGCACACCAGCCTGGGCCACAGAGTGAGACTCCATCTCAAAAAAGAAAAAAAATTTGAAAGACTCTGGTTGAGTATGGTAGCTCATACCTGTAATTCCAGGACTTTGAGAGGTTGAGGTGGGAGAATTGCTTGAAACCAGGAGTTCAAGATCAGCCTAGCTAACATGATGAGATTCCATCTCTACAAAAAATTTAAAAAATTAGCCAGGCGTGGTGGCACATGCCTGTAGCCCCAACTACTCAGGAGGCTGAGGTGGAAGGATCACTTGAGTTTGGGAGGTCGAGGCTACAGTGAGCCGTGACTGCACCACTGCACTCCAGCCTCAGCAACAAGAACAAGACTCTGTTTTGAGGGATAATAAAGGAAAGAAAAGAAAAGAAAATCTAGTAAATGATATTGATAGACATGGTGACAGAGTTGAAATTTGTACTTATATGATTAAATTCTAAAGAAAAATAATGTCACTCCAAGATATGTAAAGAATGAGTAGATAAATCACATACAAAAAAACCCCACAATTTATTATGAAACCATTGAAAAAAATATAATCAGACCAGGCGTGGTGGCTCACACCTAGAATCCCAGCATTTTGGGAGGTGGAGACAGGCAGATCACAGGAAGCCAGGAATTCAGGACCAGCCTGGCCAACATGGCGAAACCCCATCTCTACTAAAAATACAAAAATCAGCTGGGAGTGGTGGTGGGCGCCTGTAATCCCAGCTACTTGGGAGACTGAGGCAAAAGAATCACTTGAATTCAGGTTGCAGTAGCCGAGGTCATCCTACTGCACTTTAGCCTGGGTGACGGAGCAAGAATCTGTCTCAAAAAAAAAAAAAAGTAAAAAAGAAAAAAGGGAAAAATATATATAATCAAAGAAATACATATTTAAAATAAGATCTATGTAACAACGTATAACATCCAGGGTTACAGAAAGTACTGTTGTGGAACACGTGTCCTCACTAAGCCACTGCTGGGAGGAGGGAGACGTGCTTGCTTGGATAAAGTGGACTGATTTCAAAATGTGTGTAAGGAACCTTAGCAACCTCATGCCCTTTGGCCCAGTAAGGGCTTTTATGAAACTCCAGGTGTGGTGGCTCATACCTGTAATCCCAGCACTTTAGGAAGCTAAGCTGGGTGGATCGCCTGAGGTCAGGAGTTGGAGACCAGCCTGGCCAATGTGGTGAAACCCCATCTCTACTAAAAATACAAAAATTAGCTGGGCATGGTGGTGGGTGCCTGTAATCCCACCTACTAGGGAGGCTGAAGCGGAATTGCTTGAACCCAGGAGGCGGAGGTTGCAGTGAGCTGAGATCAGGCCACTGCACTCTAACTTTCGTGGCAGAGCAAGACTCTGTCATCACAAAATTTTAAAAAAGCTATAACCTTAAATACATAAGATGCTCTATAATCAACATTATTTCTAATACCAAAACAATGGAAATGGAAATAAAATATCTAATAGAGAAGTGATCAGATAAATTACTAAATTCACTTGGCTGTTATGCAGCCATTAAAATTTATGCTTAAATAAGTTTTATAATATGGAAACTGCTTATATTATAATGTTACGTATAAAAATGTCTGCAGGGGTACCTAGTAATCACTTCATTACCTGGGACTTGGGAATTTGATTTATTCCTGCTGGCAGAGGGGGTTATTTATAGTCATTTCATTTTGTATTTTTCAAACTATGTTCAAATGTTCTCCAAAACATCAGCAGGACCGAAGATGCTGGATAAAGGAGCAGGGAGTTGCAGGGAAGTGTGAAAGAGGGTGGTTGTGGATTTAAAACCTAGAATGCAGGCTGCTGCAGGGGGCTCACATCTGTAATCCTAGCAATTTGGGAGACCAAGGTGGGAGGATTGCTTGAGTCCAGGAGTTCAAGACCAGCCTGGGCAACATAGTGAGACCCTCATCTCTACAAAAAATTCTTAAAATCAGTCAGACGTGGTGGTGTATGCCTGTAGTCCCAGCTACTTGAGAGGCTGAGGTGGTAGGATGGCTTGAGCCCAGGAGGTTGAGGCTGCAGTGAGCCAAGATTGCACCACTGCACTCCAGCCTGGGTGACAAAGTGAGACCCTGTTTCAAAAAATAAAAATAAATATAAAACCTAGAACTCAAAAAAAAGGCAGGACATTAGGGAGACGGAAGGTGGGAAGGGAGCCCTGTAACTGGGTGTGGACGTGACATTTTCAATAGAAATACTGAAAATGAGTCTTGACTCATGCAAATATTCATTCAAAAATATGTCTCCAGTGGCCAGGCACGGTGGCTCAAGCCTGTAATCCTAGCACTTTGGGAGGCCGAGGTGGGTGGAACACTTGAGGTCAGGAGTTCAAGACCAGCCTGGCCATCATGGTGAAACCCCATCTTAAATAAAAAAATAAAAAAATAAAAACAAAAATATGTCTCCAGCACCTAATTGGGAACACAGAGCAGAAAAGACACAGGTTCTGCCCTATGAGGAGGGAGGCACAGGGGTCACAGAGACACCTGTGGATCGCCCAGAGGGCACTGAGCAGAAAAGCAAAGGCCTGGAATGGCGCCTGAAGCCCAGCGACACTCCTGTCAACGGGACAAAAACTGACACTGCCCAAGGCTGTGCCAGGCACTGGATGTGGAGGCACAGGTGTGTAAACGAAGCTGAAATGGATTGGAAAACGACACACCAAATTCAGGAAAAGTGCTACCTGCAAAAACGGGAGGAGGAAAGGGATGGAAACGGGAGTGTTCACTAAAAGGGAAAAAAGGACTGCAAGCAAATGACACAAAATGTGATATATCTGGGGAGAATAAACGCATTGGTTGAGACCTGTACAAACGTGGTGAGATCAAGGAGAAGGAGTGTTTAGGAACCTGAGGAGGGAGAGAGGTGACCTTCAGCTCAGGAGGGGTTGGCCAGCCCCAGGGGACCAGAGGGCTGGTGGGTGGGGTTCAGAGGCCTTTCAGGCAAAAGCACTCCACAAGTAAGGGCGTGCCTGCCGTGGGAGAGACTGTGGCAGGGAGGCGTGGCAGGTGCATGAAAGGCCCGGGCACCCTGGAAGGACATCAGGCTTCACTCTGAGGGATATGGGAAGCTCGTTCTGGGAAGTATGAAGGGTAAACTGAGGGAGGGGCCTACAGAGCCAGGACCTTCCTCAGTGCCCTGGAAGCCCGGAGGCCAGCATACCCAGTTGCCGCCTGCAGCAGCACTGGATGCAGCACAAATGGGGAAGAAGCCCGGGGGAGCAGTTTCAGGAGAGGAAAACGGTGGGGAGAGGGCTCAGCAAGTTAGGGGACCAGTGGCATGGTGACAAGGCCAGGTGGAGGCTGGCTGTATTTTAGGGGTGTCCAGTGCCTCATCCTAAGAGGACCCTGACCACCTTGGAGGAGACTGCCTCATGCCCACTTCCCTCAAGGAGAGCCAAAGGGGTCACATCCTTCCCAGCTTGCCCCAGCCTGGAGGGACAGGAATGTGGCGTCCCCTAGCCAACTGGCCATTCTTGCCTAGGGCTTTGGCTCCTGAGCTGAGGACACTGGTGGTGACAGGTCCTTTACAAAAGCAGGTGCAGCAGGGGTGGCTGAGACCCAGGGTCCTGACCGCGACTGGCATCCTCCCCCAGAGCCCTCACTTCCTGACTTTCCCAAGCCTGGTTTCCCCATCTATTGTCCGTTCTGTGAGCTCTCCCCACTGTGGGCTTCCATTAAACTCCCCTCTGCTTAAAGTAGCCAGAGCCGGTTTCCTGCTCCCAGACACAAGCGTGGGCCTGAGTCAGCCACTCATGTGCCAGTCGGCCAGGGAGTCAGCCCTGCAGTCTGCTCCTCACAGTGCCCCTGATTCATTCCCCTGACCTCTCTCCAGAGCTGCATTTTGTCACTCTTGGGCAGCTGCAGCTGCTTCCAGCCTGGGCTGCCTCGCAGCTCTCTACATCCCAAGTTCTCTTACGTATCACTGTTGGACTTTTATCCTGAGACTTCCTGCTCAAGAAGTTCATGTGGCTCCCCATTGCCCGGAGGTCAAATCCAGTGTCCACAACCTTCTTTAGTCCAGCCCTGCCCCCTGCCACCTGACTGGAGAAGCCCTGTGTTCTCCTTGAGGGGCTCCAGGCAGGCCACCTTGTGGCCTTCTTCCGATGGAAAGCCTGTCCCAAACCTTGGTGAGAGTTCAGGATGGGGGCTGGTTCTCTGGCTCAGTGTCAGTGCCCCAGGCACCTGCCTTAGTTTGGGGCAGTCACTGGCCCCCCGGGGTTGCTGCCATCTTCAGAAGGCCTGGGCTGGGTCAGGTGGCTGCTGTCACTCCTCTCAGTGGAACGGATGCTCTGCAAAGACACTCCTGACTTTTGTTCACTTCTTCCCTTTGTGAGGCCCAGCCCTGGCAGAGGTCATGGAAGGACCAGCCAAAGCCCCCCGTTCTCCGCCTCCTGCCTTCATCATTGCAATCCCATGAGCCAGGGGCACAGGCAGCTTGCACTGTGGAACTTCAGGAAAAAGGAGGCATTGATGCCAGGCTCACAGAGGCACAGAGCTCTTCCTTGGCGCCTGCTGTGTGGACAACGGCCTGGCCAGTGTGTGGAGTCCAGGGTCCTGTGAGGCCACAGGCCCTGCCTGTGTGAGTAGCTGCCTGCAGGGCCTCCCGCAGCCTGCGGCCGCATCACCTCCTGACCGCTGCAGGCAACGGACCGAGCTCTCCTGTAGGTGCGCGCCCTGGGCTGTCTCTCCAGCTTACAAGAATGGCCTTTCAGGTCATTGCCTTGAGCTGTCTAGACCCATCCACCATTTTAGCACAGGGCTCTCAGGAGTTAAACATGCCGTGAAACATGCCCCACTTCCCAGGATATAATTAGACCAGAGTCCTCTCCCTGGGGGAGTGTGTGTGTGTGTGTGTGTGTGTGTGTGTGTGAGAGAGAGAGAGAGAGAGAGAGAGACGGAGGGAGGGAGGGAGGGGAAGGGAGGGAGACGGAGATTGGCTGAGGGCTGGCCTCTGGTTCAGGGCTTGTCACCCTTGAGCAGCTTGGCTCCCTGCCATGCTCTCTCGCCTCTTGCCATTGGCAAGATATACGGAGGAAACCTGCAGAGCAGGCAGATGGGCAACGCTGCTCGGGGGCAGCTGGCCCAGAGGCCCAGGCCTACGCACCCTTCACTGTCCTGGCTCCGAGACCCTCATCACCCCTTGCTACAGGGCTCACCCATCCCCAGTGGATTAGGCTGTGTTCCCGAAAGGCCAGTCGGGGACACTTTTCCTCTGGGTATTTGGGCATGCTCACCTGCGGACTGTTTTTGAGAACAAATTTTAAGCGTTAATAGCCTTTTTTTTTTTTTCTGATAAAGTAATAGAGAAAAACATTTAAAAAAGAGAGTAAATCTCCCTGCTTTGTTTTGTTTTGAAGGTCTGGCTCTGTCCCCCAGGCTGGAGTGCACTGTTGTGGTCTCAGCTCACTGCAGCCTTGACTTCCTGGGATCAAGGGATCCTCCCACGTCAGCCTCTGGGACTAAAGGCGTGTGCCACGACACTCAGCTAATTTTGTTTAGTTTTTGTAGAGACAAGGTCTCACTATGTTATCCAGGCTGGCCTCAAACTCCTGAGCTCAAGCAATCCTCCCATCTTGGCCTCCCAAAGTTCTGGGATTACAGGCAGGAGCCAAGGTGCCTGGCCTATTGTTAGTTTTTTAAAGTGTGATTGTAGTATTAAGTTACATTTTTATTTTTATTATTAAAGAAGGTAGGTGGAGGGAAAGAGAGAAAAGGGGTAAAAACTATATTTTTATTATTTTATTTTTGAGATGGAGTCTCTGTCACCCAGACTGGAGTACAGTGCCACCATCTCAGCTCACTACAATCTCCACCTCCCAGGTTCAAATGATTCTCCTGCCTCAGCCTCCCGAGTTGCTGGATTACAGGCATCCACCACCACGCCCGGCTAATTTTTTAATTTTTAGTAGAGACGGGCTTTCATCATGTTGGTCAGGCTGGTCTCCAACGCCTGACCTCCTGATCTGCCCACTTCGGCCTCCCAAAGTGCTGGGATTACAGGCGTGAGCCACCATGCCCAACCATATTTTATTTTTTTTTGAGACGAATCTCGCCCTGTCGCCCAGGCTGGAGTGCAGTGGCTCACTGCAACCTCCTCCTGGGTTCAAATGATTCTCCTGCCTCAGCCTCCCAAGTAGCTGGGATTACAGGCATCCACCACCACACCCGGCTAATTTTTGTATTTTTTAGCAGAGACAGGGTTGCACCATGTTGGCCAGGCTGGTCTCCAACTCCTGACCTCAGGTGATCTGCCTGCCTTGGCCTCCCAAAGTGCTAGGATTACAGGCGTGAACCACGCGCCTAGCCAACCCTGTCCTTGAATTCAACTAATTTGCTAGAGTGCCTCACAGAACTCAAACACTTTACTTATATTATTGCTTTATGATAAAGGATATCACAAGGATACAGATAAAGAGATTCGCAGGGCCATGCCCTACCTGGGCTTCCATGCCCTACCTGGGCACATCACCCTCCAGAAACCTCCATGTGTTATTAACCTCCATGTGTTAATAACCACCAGTTATTTGGAGGCTCCCTGAATCCCTTATTTTTGGTTTGTATGCAAGCGTCATTACATAGGTGTGATTGATTAAAGCATGGCCGTTGGTGATCAACTTGACCTTCAGCCCCTCTTCCTTCCCTGGAGGTTGGGTGGGGGTGGGGCTGAAAGTCCCAACCCTCTGATCCTTCCTGGTCTTACCAGTGACCAGTAAGCTGCATGTAGCCAGCCACCAGTCAACTCATTAGTATACAAAAAAAGGCACTTTAGGGATTCTAGGATTTTAGGAGCTATATGCCAGGAAACAAGATGAAGATAAAATATATATATATATATATATGCATTTTGTTTTAAAAGAAGTAAGCCAGAGAGAGATCCAAGATGGCCAACTACTAGCAGCTCAGGATTGTAGCTCCCAGAGAAAGCACACAGAATGAGAGGACGCCACATTTTTAGAAAAATTTTTGTTGCTTATGGATTAGGAGTCCCAGCGGAGGAGCCCCACGAGTCGCCAACGCGACTCTTGTGGCCAGCGTGGCAGTTTTGCCGACGCTTCGGTGCGGCGGTTCTCGGCACAGAGTAAACGGACAAGCTTCCCTTTTGATCGACGTTTGGATCTCCAGGAAGGCGAGTAGGGAGGCCAGACCAGAGATCCCCGAGCAGAAAAGCACTACGAATCTTAATGCCGCTGTTTTAGCCGGTGCAGTGGCTTGCCCAGATTTTGGTGTTGGGAATCAACAAGTTGGACGTTCACTCAGAGACCTAAATTGAAAGTAGGTAATTACAGAGACGACAGGTGGATAAAATTACAATGACGGGAAGGAACCAGCCTAAAAAAGCTGAGAATACCCGGAAGCAGAATGCTTCTCCTTCTACAGGGGATCACAGTTCTTCACCATGAAGGGAACAAGGCCTGATGGAGAACGAGTGCGTTCCAATAACAGAATTAGGCTTCAGAAGGTGGATAATAAGGAACTTTTGTGAGCTAAAAGAACATGTTCTAGCCCAATGCAAAGAAACTTAAGAACCTTGAAAAAAGGTTTGACGAAATCCTAATGAGAATAGACAATTTAGAAACGAATATAAGGGAATTATTGGAACTGAAGAACACAATAAGAGAACGTCGCAAAGTATGCACAGGTTTTAACAGTCGAATTGATCAAGCAGAAGAAAAGATATCAGAGGTCGAAGACCTACTTAATGAAATGAAACGAGAAGACAAGATTCGAGAACAAAGAGTAGAAAGGAATGAGCAAAGTCTCCAGGAAATATGGGACTATGTGAAAAGACCTAATTTACGATTGATCAGTGTACTTGAATCTCATGAAGAGAATGAATCTAAGTTGGAAAATATTTTTCAGGATATTATTCAGGAAAACTTTCCTGACCTAGTAAGGCAGGATAATACTCAACTCCAGGTAATCCAGAGAACACCACAAAGATATTCCTCAAGTAGACCAACTCCAAGACATATAATTGCTATATTTATTAGGGTTGAAATAAAGGAGAAAATTTTAAGGGCAGCTAGAGAGAAAGGTCAGATTACCCATAAAGGGAAGCCTATCAGACTCACAGCAGATCTCGCAGCAATCTAGAAACCCTACAATCTAGAAAAGAGTGGGGGTCAATATTCAATATCCTTAGAGAAAAGAATTTTCAATCCAGAATCACATATCCTGCCAAACTAAGTTTTAAAAACAAAGGAAAAATAAAATTTTTCACGAGCAAGCAAGCACTCAGAGATTTCATCACCACCAGGCCTGTTTTACAAGATCTTCTGAAAGAAGCACTACAAACAGAAAGGAACAACCAGTATCAGTTATCTCAAAAATTCACCAAAACATAAAGAATATCTCCATAATGAAGAATTTACATCAACTAACGGGCAAAAAAGCCAGTTAGCATTAAATTACAATATTGAACTCACAAATATTAACATTAATCCTAAACTTAAATGGATACAATGCCCTAATCAAAGTTACAGACAGGCAAATTGAATAAAAAGTTAAAACTTTTGGTACGTAGTATCCAGATCCAACTTGCAACAATACACAAAGACTTAAACGGATGGAGGAAGATTTACTAATTAATTAGAGAGAGAGAGAAAAAAAGCAGGAGTTGTAACTCTTGTCTCCAATAAAATAGACTTTAAAAGTAATAAAGACTAAAACAAAGAAGGACATTACATAATGGTAGAAGGATCAATGTAATAATAGAAGTCAATGATTATAAATACATATGTACCTAATATCAGAGCACCCAGATACACAAGACAAGTTTTTATTACAAAGAGATTTGGACTACCGCACAATAATGGCAGGAGATTTTGGTTAATTTATAATACACCCATTCTGAAAGTGACTATATAACAGAAAGTGAATTACTCTTTAGTATTTACATAGTATCTCACAGACCTAAATGAAATATTGGCTGACTGTTTGTTTGTTATTTTCTTCCTGTATTCCTTTCTGTCACTGTTGTTAAGTATAATTGATGGCATAAAAGAGGTTTTTGATACCTTTTTAAGATTGCATTCCAGCCTGGGCAATAGAACAAGAATTCTGTTCTCTCTCCCACTTTTTCTTTCTCTTTCTTTTTTTCTCTTATAAAAAAAAAAAAGAAGAAGAAGAAGTAAGCCAGTATTTCCTTGTTTTGCAAATAAAGCTGGCTGAGTTGGTTGCTTTTTGGTGATTAGTCAAGAACACCAAATCCCATATCCTCATCCAACTCCTCCGTCTCCTCCTTGGCATCAGCCTTAGCTGGGGCTGCCGCAGCAGCAAAAGCAACCTTGGTGATGGTGGCCACAGGAGCAGCAGTCACAAAGGCAGATGGATCAGCCAAGAAGGCCTTGACCTCTTTAGCAGGTGGGAAGGTGTAATCAGTCTCCACAGACGGAGCCAGGACTCTTTTGTACCCACTGGTGATAGAATAGGGTACTGATAAAACAGGTGGGTAGCCAGTCTGCAGACAGACACACACTGGCATCACCGCGGACGCACCTCGAGGAAGCCAGAATGCAGAGTTTCCTCTGTGATGTCAAGCACTTCACGGTTGTAGGGGCTGCCACTGTTGAATGCCTGCTGGATGAGCAGCCCAAAGGAGAAGGGAGAGATGTTGGCATGCTCAGCAGTGTGGCTTCGCTGGCTCCCACTTTGTCTTCAGTCTGATCAGCTGCACATCACTCAGGATGTCATTGATGCCTCTGGAGATTTTAGTGGTAATGCCTAAAGCCTGGAAAAAGGAAAGCTTCCTTTTTTTTTTTGAAGACAGTGTCGCTCTTGTCCTCCAGGCTAGAGTGCAATGGCATGATCTCGGCTCACTGCAACCTCCGCCTCCCGGGTTCAAGCAGTTTGTTACTCAGATTTGTCATCTGAACCCATTTCCTACGTTTAGGGGATGCACTGACTTGAAGCATAAATGCAAAACACTCGCTTTCCCAGCCTCCCTTGTGTGGCATCTGAACGAGGCTGTCCAGACCTTGAATCAGACGCTAATAACGGGAAGGCCTGTATGTAGTGCATTCGGGGCACAGCATGAGGGGCTGCGGGAGGTTGGCTGCAGGGATGAGCTCGGGGGATCTCTCTTGCTCTCCAGCTAAGCTCGAGATTCTTAGGGTTCCCCCAAATCCTTTTCACAAATCTCTTTTCTGTTTTTCTTCTTTTTAGGACAGTCTCACGTGCGATCTTGGCTCACTGCAACCTCCACCTCCCGGGTTCAAGCGATTCTCCTGCCTCAGCCTCCCAAGTAGCTGGGATTACAGGCACGCACCACCAGGCCCTGCTAATTTTTATATTTTTAGTAGAGATGAGGTTTCACCATGTTGGCCAGGCTGGTCTTGAACTTCTGACCTCAGGTGATCCACCTGCCTCGGCCTCCCAAAGTGCTGGGATTACAGGCGTGAGCCACTGTGCCTGGCCAATTTTTTGTATTTTTAATAGAGATGGGGTGTTTTTTTTTTTTTTATAAAAAGAATAAAAGAGAGAAAGAGGAAGAGATTTTAGAAAAAGAGAGAAAAGGAGAAAGAAAGAAACAGCAAAACGAAGAAAAAAAAGAATGAAAGAGAGAAAGAAAGAGGAAGAGATTTTAGAAAAGGAGAGAGAAAGAAAAAGCAAAAGAAAGAAAGAAAAAAAAGAAGGAAGAAAGAGAGAAAGAAAGAGGAAGAGAAAGAGGGAGAGAGAACGGGATTCTTGTTTTATTGCCCAGGCTAGAATACAGTCTAAACATGGGTATTAAAAACCTCTTTTATGCCAATAATTGTGCTTAACAATGGAGACAGGAAGGAATAGGGGATGAAAATAACAAATAAGCAGCCAACCAATATTTTATTTAAACCAGACCTAATCTACGTTTGATAGGTGTACCTGAATGTGACGAAGAGATGGGGTTTTGTCATGTTGGCTAGGATGGTTTCGAACTCCTGACCTTAAGTGATCCACCCACCTCAGCCTCCCAAAGTGCTAGGATTACAGGCGTGAGCCACCATGCCTGGCCCACAAATCTCTTTTTTGTCCACAGTATCCAGCATTAGTTTCTTCAGGTTATAACCAATAATCTTGGTGGGGAGAACATGTTGGCATGATTGTGTGTTTATTGGTAGGATTGCACTATTCTTTTTTCTTTCTTTTTTTTTTTCTTGAGACAGAGTCTCACTGTCACCCAGGCTGGAGTGCAGTGGTGTGATCTCGGCTCACTGCAACCTCATCCTCCCAGGTTGAAGCAATGCTCCTGCCTCAGCCTCCCGAGTAGTTGGGACCACAGGCATGTGCAGCAGCGCCTGGCTGATTTTTTGCATTTTTAGTAGAGATGGGGTTTCACTGTGTTAACCAGGATGGTCTTGATCTCCGGACCTTGTGATCCACCCACCTTGGCCTCCCAAAGTGCTGGGATTACAGGCTTGAGCCACCGTGCCCGGCCTAATTTTTGTATTTTTAGTAGAGATGGGGTTTTACTTCGTTGGCCAGGCTGGTCTCGAACTCCTGACCTAAAGTGTTCCACCCACCTTGGCCTCCCAAAGTGCTGGGATTATAGGCAGGAGCCACCGGGCCAAGCCAGGATTGCACTATTCTCTCGGTGCTGAGCTTTCCCCTTCTGCTGAATAACAAAACACAAGGAGAGACGTTTGTGGGATGCAGCCCTCCTCCCTCCCTCATTCTCTCCCAGCTAATGCTGCCACTGGAACAAGGCTCTCTCCTTCCCTGCCTTTCCCACCAGTGGTAGAAGACAAGGACAGTGTCTATAATAAAAGCCCACTTTCTGCATTACAGAGGCAGGATGGGGAGGGCTGAGGGCCAGAGGTTCTGCCTGATTTGCTTCCTACTCACAGAGGGCTCCGGGCAAGGCCCCAGGAGCAATGTTCATCTCTCTCTTTAACTAGGTCGGGTTTCCCTACTGAGTCGTATCCCAGTTACCATCAGCGACCTGCCACCTAACCTACTGCTGACCACAGAAGCAGAGGCTTCTCTCACCTTCCACGACTTGAGGGGACTCCCAGAGGTCCAGGGCCTTCCAGGCTTGCACCTGGGGTGGGCCATGGCAGCCCTCAGTTTCCTGCCTCCGCCTCGTGGGTCAGGGCTCAAGGCAGCCTCAAGGCAGCTCCTGTGGGTCAGGGCTGTGCTGAGCAGGTGTTGGAGGCTGGGAAGGGCCTGGGGAAGGGGGCTCTCCCCAGGCAAGGGACAGGGTCAGGGATGGTCAAGAGGGAAGGCTAGCTGTTCCAGTTTGCCCTTAGAGGATCTGGTTCCTCAGGTCCTGGTTACCCTGTGAGTAGGGGAACAGGACAACTTGCCTACAGGGAGTGCTGTCAGCTGCTCTTCACATTAATGATAATCATCCTAATTGAAGCTGCCACCTACTGAGCTCCTACTATGTGTCAGGCTCCTTGCCAGAGCTTTACAGACATCATGAGTGATAGCTAAGCCTCATAGCCAATCTGCAAGGCAGCTGCAGTCACCTTGCTCTAGAGATGATGAAGTGAGTCTCAGAGAGGTTGAGCAGTTAGCCCAGGGTCACATGGTGTAGAGAGTAGGGCCTCCAGTGGGACCCAGATTGGTCTGAACCACAAATGGAGAGTGATTGATTGCTCTGAAGGCTGCCTCTCTCATGAGAGCCACCCAGGGTGTCCCTTGTTGTTGGCCTTCCCAGGACCCCCTCAGAGAGGCCTTGCAGGCATCTTCCTTCTGTACCCATCTCCACCCTAGTGGGTCAGCTGAAAATGGGCTCAAAGCTTAATCACAATTACCTCAGCCATGGCCTCCCTGTAACCTCTGAGGAGGCAGAGTTTTTCTTCTTTGCTGGGGATTTCTGCTGTCAAAAACCATCCCAGGGCTGGGTGTGGTGGCTCACTTCTGTAATCCCAGCACTTTGGGAGGCCAAGGTGGAAGGATACTTCAGGTCAGGAGTTTGAGACCAGCCTGGCCAACATGGCAAAACCCCTTCTCTACTAAAAATACAAAAATTAAGGGGACATGGTGGTGCACACCTGTAATCCCAGCTACTCGGGAGGCTGAGGCAGGAGAATTGCTTGAACCTGGGAGGTGGAGGTTGCAGTGAGCTGAGATTGTGCCACTGTACTGCAGCCTGGGTGACAGAGACTCTGTCTCAAAAAAAAAAAAATCAGCAGCGTTTGGTGACATGCACCTGGAATCCCAGCTGCTCAGGAGGCTGAGGTGGGAGGATCATTTAAACCCAGGAAGCCGAGGCTACAGTTAGCAATGATCATGCCACTGCACTCCAGCCTGGGTGACAGAGTGAGAGCCTGTCTCCAAAAAGAAAAAAAAAACCTCCTGGTATAGTCCCCTAAGCTGAGACCAGAGCTGGCTGGAGCCTCTTTGCCAGCAGCCAGTAGGCCTTTCCTTTACTGAAGCCTGGTATATACCGGTTGTATCCCAGTTACTATCAGCGAACTGCCAGCTAACCCACCGCTGACCACAGGAGCTGAGGCTTCTCTCGCCTAAGGCTATTGAAGTGAATGTTAGTGTCCCTTCAAAATCCATATGATGAAATCTGAATCCCCAAGGTGATGGTGTCAGGTGGAGCCTTGGGAAGTGATCAGGTCATAAGGATGGAGCCCTCATGAATAGGATTAGTGCCCTTATAGAAGAAGCCCCAGCCAACTAGCCAGCCCTTTCTACCACGTGCAGACACAGCAAGAAGGCACCATCTTCAAACAGAAAGTTGGCCCTCAGCAGACACAGAATCTGCTGGCATCTTGATCTTGGACTTCCCAGCCTCCAGAACTGTGGAGAAATAAATTCCTGTTGTTCATAAGCAACCCCATCTATGGAATTTGATTGTAGCAGCCTGAACAGTCTGACAGCTGTGCTCATGCCATTTCCTATGGACTTACAGCAACTGTCACTTACTTTTCACACACTCCTATGAGGTATCTTTTCAATTTTTCCTAAGAGGAAATTTTACACAATAGCAACAGTAGCAAATGACTTCTCAGAGTAAAATAAGTTAACTTGGTGGCCAGAGCCATGTAAGATTAACACAAGCCGTGCTGGAAAATGGCAGCTGTTGAGAAGCCTTGAAAATCTTCAGCAAAATGAGGAGGCTCACGCTGACCAGTTTGGGAACAAAGAGCTTTGGAGCCAAAGGGAGCAGGTTTGAGTCCCAGGTTGGCCACTTTTCTTGGCTTCATTGTGAGGCCGGTTGCCTTGCTGGGAGCACAGATGCACCCCACCCCCCTTTTTTTCCCTTTCATATGCCCCAAACAAGCTCAGACATGCTCAGGCATGTTCCCCTCTCCCTTGCTCGCACAGCCTGGTTTTCTCTTAAAGAGCCCAGTATGCAAACAAGGTGCTGCAGTCATAGCTTCTTAATAACCAATAGCAGCTAAGCCCTAACAACCAATAGCAGCTAAGCCCTAACAACCAACAGCAGCTAAGCCTTAACAACCAATAGCAGCCGAGTTTTGACAACCAATAGCAGTCAAGTCTTAACAACCAATAGCAGGCAAGTAATTCCCACCAATAACAAGCCAAGTCCTAGGTCAAGGCTTGTAACTTACCCAATAGCAGTCTTGCTCTCCCACAACCAATCCAGCTGTTTCACTCCCTATAAAAACCCCCTGTCTAAAAATAGACTCACTATAAAAACTTCCTGTCTAAAAATAGCCCAAGTAATTCCCACCAATAACAGGCCAAGTCCTAGGTCAAGGCTTGTAACTTACCCAATAGCAGTCTTGCTCTCCCACAACCAA